>JAKSZP010005902.1:0-46983 GCA_022478985.1 Massospora cicadina | reverse complement strand
CTGCTGACGCGTATCCGCCTGCCTCCATCCACACGCCCAGATGGCGCACCGGTCCTATGGTAGGACGTGGCATGAAGGGGGAGCAAGCACCAGTGGAGCGGTGTGTGTTTAGTTAGTAAGGCGTTGATGTGGGCGAGCAGATGAGCCGGGTTGGGGACTAATTGCTGGGGCCCAGCAGGTCTGAAACCGACCAAGGAGGATGATTTCATTTTTTGAGGCGTTTAGTGCCGCGTTGCTTACCCAGGAATATTCTTGGATGAGCGCTTCAAGCGCGCGTGCATCTTTATTATTAGACACCCCCACCACGCAGTCATCTGCAAATGCCATCATCTTGACTGGGGTTTGGCCTGGCACATGGACCCCAGTGGGTTGGGCATTCACATTTTGCAGTAGTTGGTCAAGGCTGAAGTTGTATAAAAGTGGGCTGAGGGGGTCCCCTTGTCGCAAGCCCCTTTGAGGGAGGACTACTTCTGTTAGGAAGCCTGGGCCACGCACTGCCATTGTTGCAGATTCTGTGAGCAGCATCACCCAGTTGATGAAGCGAGGGGGTAGGCGGAATTGATGGAGGCAGGCCCTTAGGTATTCCCAGTTTACTCTATCATAGGCCTTTTTTTAGTACTAGATGGTCCTCTATCATAGGCCTTTTGTTGGTCCAAGAATACCAGTGCCCCAGAGGCTGTGGACTGACATGCATTAGCCACAGAGTGCACGTTATCCCAAATTGACCTTCTGGGGATGAAACCGAATTGTTCTGGGGAGATGGTGGCAGATGCTACAGTCCCTAAACGGTTAGCCATGATTTTTGTTAAAATTTTGGTGTCTGTGTTTATTAGAGAAATGGGGCGCCAGTTGGCTAAGTCAAGCTTATCCCCTTTCTTGTGAGTGTGACAGTAAAGGCCTCATGTCCTCCTGGTAGGAGGCGCGTTTCCAACAGGCTTTGGTTAAGTGAGGCGAGCAGCAATGGGGATATATATCTGAAATATTTTTTGTAGAACTCATATAGAATGCCATCTGGGCCTGGGCATTTTCGGTTTGGCACACCACGAATGGCTGTCCATAATTCGTTTGGAGTAATTAAAATCATTATTTCTGGGTATCAAAAAATGGTGCAGATATGAGCTCAGTTGAGAAATTCCGCCACTTCAGCTGACTGAATTGGTTTGGCTTGGTATAACTTGGAGTAATATCTTTGCGTTTTGATTGCCACTTTGGCCAGTGTGTCCGCAATGGAATTATCCGATCTTCACACCTGTGTGCAGGCCACGCTCTGGCATGGTGCATAAATTTTTTTAAAAAAATATGTGGTGCACTTGTCGCCTTTTGTGATGCATGTGGCCCTGTATAGAACACAAACCCAATGTTTGTGTTGCCTTTTGAGTGCGTTGAGGTGGGCAGCTGCCTCCGCCCACTTCTGGCCCCATGCAGGGCTGTATCCTGTAGTTGGAATATTGGACTCCAAGTGCTAATTCCACCAAAGCGCGCAAGTTAACTGCCAATGTGGCTCGTGAGCATCTGGAGGAGAGATGGCGAGAGTGGCAGATGGTGTCCTCTTTGAAAGTTGCCCATGTGGAAATGGGGTCCATGTAAAACGGTGCAACAAACAATTTTACTAAAGTTGCCTCTTCCACCCACATGGAAAATCCTGGCGACGCAAGCTCGGGGGGGGCAGATTTTGCACCAATGTGGGGCCTTAGCAACTGTAACAGGTAGGTAGTATGTTATCGAGACCAGTCGGTGGTCAGAGAATTCCATTTTCATTGTTTTGAAGTGGGAGATGTGGGGTTGGAGTTTTGCCAGCATTAGAATAAAGTCGATGCGGGTCATGGACCTTAATTGGCCGTTGTGGACATGGGGACACATCATGTTTTTGAGCAGTGGGGCATGTTGTGGCAGTGCATCCATTAACCCAAGGGTGGCCTTTAGAACGTGTAGTTCTACGTGACCCTGTGGGGCGTGGGGTGAGGGAGGCCACCGGTCCATTGGTGAGGTTAGGCAACAGTTCATGTCGCCAACTAGGAAAGAATCAGGGGGTAGCGGGAGGGATTTGACCAATGAGAAAAATTCCTGATGCTTATGTGCACCGTTTGGGGCATAGATGTTGATGATTGCATGCGCTACATCAGCCCACTAGAAGGAAGTGATGAGCACTCGGCCATTTAGGAATGTTTCTGAGGATATGAATTTGAAAAATTATTTTTCTAAATTAGCACCCCACAGTGCTTTGACCAAAAGGATAGGGATGGGAGGAGCATTGTTTTCCAAGCTTCCTCGGAACCTTGTGGACAGTGGGACTCCTGGACGGCCAGGATATCCACGGGTAAATTGTGTTATAAAAAACTCAGTTTCCTAGCCCAGGACGGGGAGGCTTGAGTATGGCGATATTCAACGTCCCTAGAGTGAAGTTTTCCCCATCGCACCTTAGGTGTGAGGGGGTGGGCCCCCAGGCCCACCAGCCTCTTCAAGGTCCCCACGGGCTTTCACAGCAGTGCTGGTGTTAGCAGCAATGCTATTGGAGTTTTTGTTGATTTTTGCATAAAGAGTCATATTGGCTTTGGCCTTCGCTTTTTGTTTTCCCAATGTTGGACGAATTTTTTGCGGTGAGGATGAGTTCAGTGCACCGTTGAGCGGGTCAAAAACATTTTTCAGTAGGGATAGGTACCAAGTCAGTTTCAACCAGCGCTTGGGTGCAACAATTGGGTGAGATCGAATCTCCCATCAGATCCTCAGATTGAGTGGCCCACTTGGCATGGGCTTCCCAATCTAATTGGATGATGGATTCCTGAGTTGCTTCCGCTGCAAAGGTCTCCTTGTCCTCCTGGCGTTGTGAGTGTGGGATACCTGTGGTTGCCTTGGCCGCTTCCTTGGCTGCGGCCCTATGGGCCTGCTTGGCCTTCTTCTACTCCTGCAGGGAGATAGGCTTTACCAATAGGTAGCAGCCTTGTGCTCCCAACGGGAAAGCCTCCTTGGTGCTTGCGGTTGGTTCGTAGTGCGCCTCTCCGTTGTCCATGGCTGCTGAGGGGTGCTCTTGGAATGTGATGCTCCTTGATGGGGCATGCGTGCGCCTTATGGCCGAACGCATCACAGTGGGTGCAAATGGGGGCGCGCTGTACACGGTCACCTGGAATGGGTGGGTGGTATGCCCTGCGATATCAATAAAGGTGGAGTGCAGGATCTGGGTTAGGTCCTTCGCTATCTCCTCAGTTGGGATTAGAACTGCGATGGCTTTGCTGGTGCACAGGTGTGGCATCAGCATGAAGCATTGCATTTCAAAAGATTGTATTTTGCTTTATACAGCGAGACCATCTTTCAGGTGTTGTTCCAAAATGTCACGTTTTACTGTAGTAGACAAAAAGTCAAACGTGAGGAAAATTTGGTTTGATTTTGTCCATCTGGTGCGTTTGGTTCGACAACCCATTGCCCTTCGGGGAGGCTGACCACTATGCACACTGCTATAGCCTCGTCTGCTGCTTTTTTGCTTTCAAAACCTAGGTCCAGCCAACCGCGCAACATGGAGTGAGGTGCAACGTACACCGCGGTTGGGAAAATTTTGTGTACATCTTCACAAAATTTTTCATATAAGGCCATTTTTTGGATGTCCAGATACACACGGACTCCAAATTCCACCAACAAAAGTGGCTGGGAGTGTGGCGTGTTGATGTACTGGTTGCATCGTGCTTGCCATGCAAGTATCCGGGGAAATTGTGAACGCCAGTTTTTTAAGATTTTTGTCTATTCTGCTGGATTCTCCGGGGCATTTTTGAATGTTGGAGGCCGCGGGCCTTCCACCTGCTCCTCTTACCTTACTTGCCCAACTGCTCCCTGACATGGGCGCAGACTAATCTCCTCTGTGAGATTATCAAACTAGATTCAGTCTTGAATTGAATAGGTTGTAAAAGTTATTGCAACGAGAAAGAAAAGTTTTTATTGTTCATACTTTGATGAGCAATAAAAGTTAGACATTGTGAACCAGAGAAAAAAGTACCACCACTTATATCCAGTCAAGGTGGGGAAAATGTTGAGTTGTTGACTGAATCTAATTGTCAGATATCTGATAGGGACATTATAATGTTAACATGCTTAATTTTTATGGATCATATCAGATATCAGTGATTATAGGTCAGGAATATTTTAAGCTTATGCAAAGCTTAAGATCCGTGGCCTAGCAATTCCACTTGATAATATTTGACTATGATGACACAGGCTTGGGGGCTTTGTTGGTTTATTCAGTCTTAAAATAATAGCTGACTAATTGACTCAGGCACATGGGCTTTTTTGGTCTAAGTCAAAATTATTTTTAATGATTGAGTCTTTAATCAAATTAATAACTAATTAGTGGTATGAATCGCCTTGATATGTGCTGGCGATTGCTTGAGATGAGTCTTTGTTCAGCTACATGCAGACGCGTTAGAAATGCTGTCTTGAGAATATTTCTGAGTTAGAGACTAACTCTGAGGCATTTTAGATTTCTTGAGTCAAATGGATTGTAAACCCTTAAATGAACTCGTTACTTTCTTTGGCCAAGTGCCATTGAAATTGAGGCGTCATGGGTAAGATGTGGTAAACATGGAACCATATAAATAATCCCAAGTTGATACTAATAAACTAAAATCAACTATTACCACAAGTTTATAGCTTAATTTATAAGGTTTTTGTATTTAATACTTTACATTGTATTAGTAATGGATTTACTTAGGATCAGAAGGATCAGGGCAGCGTGCCATTGTCTAAGTAATGTCAGAAGAATATGGATTCGAGTATAATTACCAAGGAGTTATATCTTAATTATATTCACCGTCTGGTCTATTGTCTTCATACAATAGATGTTTGAAACTCCACCTTACTATATAAGAAGAACCAGCCATCCTTAATAGACCTAAAATTCAACACCCACCCTCAAAGCGGGCCCAGAATGGGTGGTTAGGGGCAGAAGGAATGATGGCACGGGGGGAATTGGAAAAACAATTTTTGTTGAAATTTGGGCCAATCATGGAGAATGCCCAAGGCCCAGCGGGGTGAGCAGCCCCATTGCTAAACAAAAATTGAAGAATGGGGTTGGAGCCATATGCAGCCAAACCTTCCATCAACTCCAGATGGAGAACTGCAGGGGAAAGGTGCGTGGGCAACCCCACAAATAAAACCACCATAGTGGTGTCTGTGAGGAGCAGGGTGTTTTGTTGGGATAGGGGTGCCCTGGAAACCCAGGGGCATGGTGGCCGCAGTGGTGACATCAGCTTCACAAGTGAAGCCTAGATCAAAATCCCCTTATAGGGGTGGAAGTTTATAAAACTTGCTGGCATCATTACTGCCTGGCCATGTCAATAATGTCTTTCTATTAATATGTGAATAATTTCCCATATTTGACCTGAAGGCCAAAATGCAGTTGGGAGTTAAGGAGAACAAATGGGTGCAAAGCACTACCTGGGCACATGCAAGGTGGATGGCGAGATCCTTGGAGGAATGAACTGACCAAATTTTTGGTAAGACTGGATGAACCAGTCCAAGCACATTTTCCTGCCAGACAGAAAATTCTGGGTGTGGTTTCACCGCTGCCCTACATGGGAGCAGCTGGCGGAGAATCCGAGGTTATTGGAAAGTGAAAGGGGGAGGTAGTCATATGCTAGAAGACTTATTATGCTTTTTTAATTAAAATCGCTCAAAAGTTACTCTGATTGGAATTTTTTGGAATGATACTGCTCCCAATGCTTATTTATTCAGCTTTCACCATAACATTACTGGTTCTGGCAGAGTAAGGTATTTTAAAATTCCTTATTGCCTTAGTTCAAGGCAATTTGTTTAATTAAACATTGAATGTTGACATTGCCTTATCACCTTATTTGGAGGCGATCCAATAACTACCCTTTCTGACCCAATATCGCCATATTTCAAGCGCTCAAAGTATTCTATCTATAATTTTATTCTGTGGATTATAGACAATCTGCCATGGCTAATTTGTGCTTATCTTCCAGTCATATCAGAATCTTGAAAACTACTCCTACAGTGGGTGCGGCAATAGTAAATACTTCCCTAGTTCCCTCCTCAGAGATCATTGAACTGGGTTTTTATGCCCTGGCTAAACTCCAGGTTCGCTTTACAGCTGGGAGGCTCTTGGACTCCTGCTCCTACTGATGCCCAAAAAAGTGCGGCCCTTCTGGACACACTGGAAGGAGAAGCTTGCCGCTGAGTGAGAGGCGCGTTACATTTTTTAACCAAGATAAAAAACCACACAGCTATGATAACCTGGTATCCACAGCATTACAAGCTCCCAAATCACAGCTTCTCGCCTCTTCTGCTTCTTCACCCTGTATCAGGGGTTCCCCTGACCTAACATCACTGGTAGAGCCCTCACAGCATTAGTTTTTTAAGTTGAGGTCCTACGGCGTTTGCAGTTACAGATTTTAGAGCCACTTTGGACACAAATGCAATTAGCATCCCTCATGGTAATCCCCCTTCATCTATGTAGGTAGCCTTATTCTTGTCAAATTCAATTTGGGCTTGGCCCCTCAAAGAACTACTTCCTCATTAACAGCAACTTCGTAATTTCAAACTGCAGCTCTTCCAAAAAAGTCTATTTTGTTAAGGGCCTCTTCTTTGGCTTCTTCAGGAAATAATAGCCCAGTGAAACGTTCATCCATAATAAGGATGGTTAGTCTGTCAGGTAAAACCTCTTCCACCCTAGTGCAGGTTTTGATTTTGAAACCTGTACTGTCTAGAATAATTCTTGGTGTGGTACATTTTTCCCAAAGTCGACCTACCTCTAATATTAACATTAATCCATAATTACAGTAGCACCTCTTTGCCCTCAAGATTCTCTGAAGATTAAAGATATTCTGAATGATGACGCCTTCTCCCCTTAATCAGAAGAGATAAAAGATTATTACTCTGGACCCAGATAACCCATCTCTAACGTCCAATTAAGAAAGACGGGTAGAAGCATTTTCAAAACTATTTTAGAAATTTTTTTACATGCCATGGAAATAATTTTTATTATAACTGTGCCTACGCATTCTTTTTAAAAGCTTAAAGCTCTATCTGTTGCTTCAAACCCTGAGACCTTCTACCCCACAAGTGAGAAGGAGAAAATCATGGTTTTTAAACTATATGATGTCACTTGACTATTGAACGGGGTTTATTTCTTAAATAGTCTCTTGAAGAACATTTAAAATAGATCATGAGCTACTATGGGTCCGCTCTTATCATAGGCCTTGCACCACCTTCTGCTTCCATTTCTCTTTCTTTGACCATTAAAGAAGATCAACATACTTCTTTTTCATATCACTTTAAGAACAGGGGAACGTGAGATTTCAGTACAAGCTCTTTTAGACACAGAAGCAGCAGGAAATTTCATGGATCTTGGAGTTGCACAATCATTGGACTTAGACACTGTGGTAGCCCCGCCCATACTAGGCGCGTCTTCAGAAACCACTAGTTGCCATACTGTTTAGCGCCCAGTGCAGTTCTCCATCCATGAGTATTGCTTTTGTGATCACTTTTTGGTGGTGCATGACTTTTTGTACCCTGTAATCATGTGCGTGGGCTGGTGGCGCAACCAACAGGTGAATAATAACCTGTATCTTAACTCCGTGTTTTTTCCAATACTAGGCATAGTGGAAAATTCCCATTGATTAAAACTCTTAATACAGAAGCTTAGCTTAGACCAATATCTTCCTCAAGTCAACCTGTAAGTCTGGGGGAGCACCCCTGAGCTTCAACTGTGAGGAGTTTCAGTTACACATGGTAAAAGGGGTGAAGAAGGCGGCCATACCTCATGTGATCCTCGGCAATTAGCCCATGTGGTATACAGGAGGTGGGTGAGGAGTTACCCTCAAAGTTGCTTCCTTTCCTTGTACCTCACCACCTAAGAGTTGGAGCATTGAATCAGTGGTGTGTGGAGGAGGCGGCGTTGAGAGGCCACCATCTGAGGGAAATTGGTAAGCATTTCTCCCCCCAAACAATCTTAGATCCCATTGAGGGGACTTCTAGATTTCATAAAATGAGAGTTTGGTGGAATCGAGCTGTTTGGATATATTCAGGTTTATACCCCACCAGGGTGTTTTCCTTCCACTAGAAAAGGTGGATCCAACCCCAGTGGGCTTGAGAGTCTAATCCGTTTGATACCCAATGGATCACACCTATGTGGCCTGGCCATGGACGCAACCAGTTGCCCACTGGATGAAGCATCACCAATCTGCCAAGCAGAATTGCGCTGGGGGAAATTTTAGTGGCAAAATTTGAGCAAGAGTCATCTGTCCAGCATGAAATCAATCCAATTTTTAAATTAGATTTAAAATCTGATCCATTAGAATCAAGTGGGATCTCACTACCTTTAATTCATACAAAGTATTTATCCCACAAACCCCCAGCACTTAAGATAACCATCCCCCACAGGTATGGTTGGCAGTCAATTTTACATTTTTTTGTATAATAGACAAATTTATGCTCAAGAACAGTTTAAATTTAATCTATAGTACAGCTGCTTCCCAGTTTATGTAACAACTGGGCCATAGTGCCATCATTACCAAGTTGCTGCCCTCTCTCATTGAATGAGGATATTAATATAGTGGCCACTAAGGGATGTCCCATTTTAAACGCCATCTGGCGTCAGGATGTATCATTGCTGTTGAAGATTATTGTTCCCTGTCATATAAAGTTCATGACTCCTCCATGCGCTCAACAACATGTAGCACAGCGAATCCAAGATCCCATGGGCCTAACAAAATGAAAAGCTGCAGAATCTGCGTCCACTGCAGTAGTCACATATTAGTGATGATAGATTTTGTGGTAATGGTGGTCATCAGCTACCATCCCACAATTGTTTCTATCCTTCCCTTTACAAGGTCATATGGTCAGCTATGTGCTCAGCATTCTGATTTCATTCTAGTTGGTCATGCACCCTGACTGTCAGGTTATTCTCAATCTCATTAGCTGGCTACATAGCAACAGTCTAAGGAACTGTTATCCTGAGAGTCCTATAACTTAGATCCATACTGACTACTAGAGATCTCTTCACATAGCCAAAAATATAAATGGAAAGGGAAAAACTAGATATCTGTAGTAAAAGCTACTTTATCAAATAAAAACAAAGTACCTTTGTACCTCTTGCATAATTCAATTCGATTTATTTGAGGTACGCTGACCAGGGGACAGACAGTACTGAATCACTACACTAAAAATGACAAAACAAAACTACTAACCAGGCGGGAAGCAGAAACCGCTAACCCACCATGACACATGGTGAGGAGGTGTTGGGGGGTTGGTTTTCAGAAAGACCTGCCTCGATCAAGGGATGTTGGTTACAGTACCAGATCAGTGCAGAGAGCCAGGGCGTTGGGGCATCCGCATAGTGGGGGTGGAGGTCAGCGTAGTAGGAGTTTTCCACTTCTTCATCAAGATAATGACGGGAAAGTGTTTCAACAAAAGCTGCAAGGAGAACTTCAGCTTCTTTGCGGGCTTCAGGAAGTTAGGTGAAAAGGGAGATACTGTGGCGGGTGATTTTGGCTGAGGGGTTGAATGAAGCAATTGTTGCAACATTCATAACAGCAACTTCAACATCATCAAAATAGTTTTGAGATGTCACTGCAGGGAGATTCAGGGAAGTTGGGGGGAAGAAGAGGGTGGGAGGCCATGATGGAGCTGAGCCACTGACTGGGCCGCCGCGGTGCATAGTTTTGGGCACTGAGGAGAGGCCACCGCAGCTAAAGCGAGCTGGTGGTCACTTTGGAAGGAGGCTGTATTGGTCAGAGGAGCAAAATGGCGAGGGGTAGGGGTTTCATTGAAATCAGGAAGGAAAATTCTGCCCAACCATAATCGCCTTGGCAGAGAGGTTGATCTGTATGCTTACTAATGAGGACATTACCTAATTCGTCAGTCTCAGCCAATAGATCCCATGGATTTTGGTTCACTGGAATAGTGGCGTTCAAATTCAGGTGGGTGGGATTGGGCGAATGGGCAGCTGCTTGGGTGCCAATGGTGGTCAAAGCATTGCTCTGATTGGCTGGCGTAGATTTAGGTGGGAGAGTGAGGCTAAAGGTTTTGGGGGGGGCTGATTTTCCATGTGGGCCCACTGAACGAGATTGGAGGGTGGGAGGGGGCAGCAAAGCGCCCCATACTGAACCTCCAGAGGGGGGCTCAGAAGCCGCAGCAACGGACTTGGCCTGAGGGCACACTTTTTTTGCATGGTCGAGGCCAAAGCAGAGGGAACAAATCTGCCTACCATCATTGACACAAGCCCAAAAGAAATGCTCAGGCGCTGCAGCCACACTAGCGTGGTGTGGGATTTGTTGGGCTATGGTAGGGTGGTGTGGTATGATAGTGGCTGTTGCATGAGGAGCAGCAAGGTGCTCCACACCAGATGGAAGGGCAAAGATAAGGTTGGGCTGAGTGTTATAAGCCATGAGCCCATGACCAACTGGTCATACAAAACCTGGGGTGGAAGGTGGGATGGGAGATTTGCAAAGGATACCACCAGCATGGTGTCTGAAGGGAGGCGAGTACAGGTTGTGGGAATGGGGTTTTTATTATAAATTAGAGGAGTTTATGCTGCCGCTTCAGCATCATCCTCAGATTGGAACCCAACGTCAAAGTAGCCCTTAAAAGGGCGGAAGTCTATAAAGCCATCTGGCGCAAAGGCTGCAGTGGCTAGGTCAATAATTGCCTTATTGGCAAGTGGGAACAAATGCCCATAGTCCACTTCGAGGCAATAGCAAATGGCGGAGCGAGGGAGGGCGAGAGGGTGGGGGCGAGAAGGGTGGGTGCGCGCCAGGTGGAGCGCTAAGTCCCGTGGGGGGACAAAATGGTTGGAAGCAGTGGGTGGGCTGTTTGAGCCCATCCAAACGCGCTTGCTCGCGAGGCGGAAAATGCTAGGTGAGGGTGCACTGCTGCCCCACACTGGGGTGGCAGGCGGTGGAGCCAAGAACATCAAAGAATAGTTTTGGGCAGATGGCTGTAATAAATAAAACTCAAATTTAAAATCGCTCAAAAGTGACTTTGAGTGGTAAAAGAAAGTGTTTCCTCTTGTATAAATTCAAGATATAAGGTAAATGGTACTTGATAATAAAGTGTAATAGTTACAGCAATATTAAAAAAACTTTTCTTTCTCGTTGCAAACACTTTTGCAACCCATTCAATTCAAGACAAAATTTAGTTTGATAATCTCATAGAGGGGATTAGTCTGCGCCCATGTCTGGGAGCAGTTGGGCAAGCAAGGCAAGAGGAGCAGGCAGAAGGCCCGCGGCCTCTAACGTTTGAAAACGCCCCAGAGAATCTGGCGGAATAGAAAAAAAATCTAAAAAAACCGGCGGTCACAATTTCCCCGGAGATACTCACGTGGCAAGCATGATGCAACCAGTACATCAATACGCCACATTCCCAGCCACTTTTGTCGGTGGAATTCGGAGTCCGTGTGTATCTGGACATCCAAAAAACGGCCCTATGGGAAAAATTTTGTGAAGATGTACACAAAATTTTCTCAACTGCAGTGTACATTGCACCTCACTCCATGTCGCGCAGTTGGCTGGACCTAGGTTTTGAAAGCAAAATAGCAGCAGACGAGGCTGCAGCAGTGCTCATAGTGGTCGACCTCCCCAAAGGGCAACGGGTCATCAAAACTAAATGCACCAGATGGACAAAATCAAACCAAATTTTCCTCACGTTTGACTTTTTGCCTACTACAGTAAAATGTGACATTTTAAAGCAACACCTGAAAGATGGTCTCGCCATATAGAGCGAAATACAATCTTTCAAAATGCAACGTTTCACGCTGATGCCACACCTGTGCACCGGCAAAGCCATCGCAGTTCTGACCCCAACTGAGGAGATTGCTAAGGACCTAACCCAGATCCCACACTCCACCTTTATTGATATCGCAGGGCACACCACCCACCCATTCCGGGTAACTGTGGACAGCGCGCCCCCCATTTGCACCCACTGTGACGCGTTTGGCCATAAGGCACATGTGTGCCCCATTAAAGAGGGCATTACATTCCAAGAGCACCCCTCGCGGCCATGGCCAGCGGAGAGGCGCACTACGAACCAACTGCAAGCACCAAGGAGGCTTTCCCGTGGGAAGCACAAGGCTGCTACCTATTGGTAAAGCCCATCTCCCCACAGGAGCGGAAGAAGGCCAAGCAGGCCCATAGGACTGCGGCCAAGGAAGTGGCCAAGGTCACCACCACCATCCCACACTCACAACGCCAGGAGGACATGGAGACCTTTGCGGCGGAAGCAACTTGGGAATCCATCACCCAATCAGATTGGGAGGCCCAAGCTGAATGGGCCACTCAATCCGAGGATCTGATGGGAGATTTGATCTCACCCAATCACTGCACCCAAGCCCCGGTTGAAACCAACTTGGGACCTATCCCAACCAAAAAAAATTTTTTTGCCCCACTTGACGGTGCACCAAACTTATCTGCACCACAAAAAATTCGTCCGACATCAGGAAAACAAAAAGTGAAGGCCAAAGCCAATGCGACTCTTTCTGCAAAAATTAACAAAAACCCCGATAGCGTTGCTGCTAATACCCACACTGCTTTGAAAGCCCGAGGGGACCTGGAAGAGGCTGGTGGGCCAGGGGGCCCACCCCTCGCACCTATGGTGTGAAGGGGGAAACCTTCACTCTAGGGATGCTGAATATCGCCGGACTCAAGGCCTCCCCATCCCAGGCTAGGAAACTGAGTTTTTTACAAAACAATTTACCCGTGGATATCCTGGCTATCCAGGAAACCCACTGTCCACAAGGTTCCGAGGATGCTTGGAAAACAATACTCCTCCCATCCCTATCCTTTTGGTCAAAGCACTGTGGGGTGCTAATTCAGAAAAATAATTTTTAAAATTCATATCCTCAGAAACATTCCTAAATGGCCGAGTGCTCATCACTGCCTTCTAGTGGGCTGATGTTGCACACACAATTGTCAACATTTACGCCCCAAATGGTGCACAAGAGCGTCAGGAATTTTTCTCATTGGTCAAATCCCTCCCGCTACCCCCCGATTCAGTCCTAATCAGCGACATGAACTGTTGGATAACCTCACCAATGGACTGGTGGCCGCCCTCACCCCACGCCCCATAGGGTCACGTAGAACTACGCGTTCTAAAAGCCACCCTTGGGTTAATAGATGCACTGCCATGACATACCCCACTGCTCAAAAACATGATGCATCCCCACATCCACAACAGCCAATTAAGGTCCATGACCCGCATTGACCTTATTCTAGCACCGGCGAAATTCCACCCCACATCTCCCACTTCAAAACAACGAAAATGGAATTCTCCGACCACTGACTGGTCTCGATAACATACCACTTACCCGTCACAGTTGCAAAGGCCCCACATTGGTGCAAAATCCACCCCCCAGAGCTAGCGTCGCCAGGATTTTCCACGTGGGTGGAAGAGGCAACTTTGGCAAAATCATTTGTTGCACCATTTTGCATGGACCCCATTTCCACATGGGCAACTTTCAAAAAAGACACCATCCGCCACTATCGCCATCTCTCATCCAGACGCTCACGAGCCACATTGGCAGTTATATCGCGCGCTGGTGGAATTGGCGCTTTGGAGTCCAACATTCCAGCCTCAGGATATAGCCCTGCATGGGGCCAGAAGTGGGCGGAGGCAGCAGCCCACCTCAACGCACTTGAAAGGCAACACAAACATTGGGTTTGTGTCCAATACAGGGCCACACGCATCACTAAAGGAGACAAGTGCACCGCATACTTCTTCAAAAAAATTTTTGCACCACGCCAGAGTGTGGCCTGCACACAGGTGCGAAGATCAGATAATTCTATTGTGGACACACTGGCTGAAGTGGCAATCGAAATGCAAAGATATTAATCCGAGTTATACCGAGCTGAACTAATTCAGCCAGCTGAAATGGCAGAATTTCTCGACAGAGCTCATATCCACACCATTTTCTGATACCCGGAAATAATGAATTTAATTACTCCAAATGAATTATGGACTACCATTCGCGGTGTGCCAAACTGAAAATGCCCAGGCCCAGATGGCATTCCATATGAGTTCTACAAAAAATATTTTAAATACATATCCCCATTGCTGCTAGCCTCACTCAGCCAAAGCCTGTTGGAAATGCGCCTCCTACCAGGAGGACATGAGGCTTTTACAGTCACACTCTTCAAGAAAGGGGATAGGCTAGACTTAGCCTACTGGCACCCCATTTCTCTAACATACACAGACACCAAAATTTCAACAAAAATCATGGCTAACCGTTTGGGGACTGTAGCATCTGCCACCATCTCTCCAGAACAAAACAGTTTCATCCCCAGAAGGTCAATTTGGGATAACGTGCACTCTGTGGCTAATGTGTGTCAGTCCACAGCCTCTGGGGCACTTGTATTCTTGGACCAACAAAAGGCCTATGATAGAGTAAACTGGGAATACCTTAGGGCCTGCCTCCAACAATTCCGCCTACCTCCCCGCTTCATTAACTGGGTGATGCTGCACACGGAATCTGCAACAATGGCTGTGCGCGGCCCAGGTTTCCTAACGGATGTAGTCCATCCTCAAAGGGGCCTGCGACAAGGGGACCCCCTGAGCCCACTCTTATACAACTTCAGCCTTGACCCACTACTGCGAAATGTGAATGCCCAACTCACTGGGGTCCATGTGCCAGGCCAAACCCCAGTCAAGATGATGGCATTTGCAGATGATTGCGTGGTGGGGGTGTCTAATAATAAAGATGCACGCGCGCTTGAAGCCCTCATCCAGGAATATTCCCAGGTAAGCAACGCGGCACTAAACGCCTCCAAAACCGAAATCATCCTCCTTGGTCGGTTTCAGAACTGCTGGGCCCCAGCAAGTAGTTCCCAACCCAGCCCAGCTGCTCGCCCAAGTCCACGCCTTACTAACTCAAAACACACCGCTCCACTGGTGCTCCCCTTTGTGCCGCAACCTACCATAGGACCGGTACGCCATCTGGGCGTGTAGTTGGAGGCAGGAGGATACGCGTCAGCAGTAATGGAGGGCCATATACTGGACAACGTGATGAAGCGAATCGCCTCTCTCAGAGCCCACCCTACTACCCTCACTGGCAGGGTTGTTCTTGCCAACTCTATGCTCCTATCCAAAGTCTGGTTTGGAGCCCACGCCATCCCCTTCTCCCCAAGCTTCTTCAAATCCCTGTATGCTTTGCTACAAGGTTGGCTTTGGTCAGGCCGCCCTCCACCAGTACGGCTAGAGGTCATGTTTGGCCCTCATCATCATGGTGGCATGGGCCTACTTGACTTCAAAGCCCATGCCGCCAAGATCCTAGGCACCTGGATTGCGGCCGTCACTGCTCCTACACTCCCATCCCAACACTGGTCCCGCGCGGCCCGCTCCAACTTCTCCCGAGCCTTGGGCCTCAACAATCCATCAAACCCCCACTCCCTGATGAAATACCTCGCATCACACACATCGGCCACAGGTCCTCACGGGACCAAAACCCACTACAAATGAGTCCTACTCTCCATGCGAAGCGCAGAGTGGAGAATTCGTATTAGTGGACATACAACCCAAAGAGGCCGCCCCTCTCCTCAGTTCACACAAGAGGTACAGGGGCTACCCATCCATGATGGCGTGATCCCTACTCGACCCCAAGTCCTATCCAGGGTGGACTACCTGGACATGATGGACATCCCTTATTCCACTGAGACCCAAAAGACTATCTGGAAATACGCACACCATCCTCTGTTGCAGCCTCAAGTCCGTTCCCATGTGTGGCGCTGCCTGAGGCGGGTGTATCGTACAGCTGAGCGCTCTAATGCTTTACACTCATCCTGTGTCCTGTGTGGCCAGTATGGAACGCTGTTTCACCGCCTGGAGAAGTGCCCCACCTCTAAAGTAATATGGCGCGAAGTCCAACGTCTGCTAGGCCAGGATCAAACACATCCCTTCAGTCTGTCAAGAGATATGTTTGCTTCATCAATGGCCTCCCCCTCCCACCCTCCCTTCGTGCTCTGGTGGTTGCAATCGCCATGTGGACTATCTGCACGATTGTCTTGGATGCCATCGCCGGATCCATCCCCACCCTCCCTGAAGCTGTCCACAGATTCCGGTCTCATTTGGTGGATCACTTTCAAGCGTGGATGTTTGGATATCTCCCACCACGTCGCCGGCAGCTGGTCTCCTCCTGGTTCCCAGTCTGGTTCATCAAATCAGACCCCTTCCTCCGCACGTGCTCAATAGTGGCTACGCCCCCTACACCTGTTCCCTCCCCCTTCCCATAAGTGGCGTTCCCGCTGGCAACAAGAGATAGCATCGCTTCTCTGGGGTGCCTCCCCTGGTACTGAGTTTTGTCTCGTCTGAGTCATATTCGGAAGTGTCCGTCCCATGGTCGGCCTTCCCCGCAATAAATTTAAAATTTAGTTACAGCAATATTGTAGGGGCTTCACAAACCCATTATTAATCTATTCTTGATTTATGCTTGATGGTTGTCATTTGATTTATTGCTTATATCCGCGAGCTCAGTCTCACAATAAATTTAAACAATATTGGTAATTTAACTTAAAAGGTTTAACTTGTTGTAAAAATAAAGAGGGCATTAATTGTATGACGACACCTAATAAGTTGAGTCTTCTCTAAAATTGGCTTTGACCCCACTCTGGTATACTCTTATTATAATTTGAGAATCAACTAGATAACTCTATTCCCATCAACTATTACATTTAGACGTAAAATTTAATTCTCTTTAATAGCTGAAATCTGACATTTAGTAGAAATAATAGTGTTTTCTAGGTTAACTTTTTCACAACTTTTCGCCTTGCTCACAGAGGATTTTATAACCATACTTCGCACATAATAACTCTTAATAATAGCTTCCAAATATAGCATATTCCATTATCTTAGTTAATCCCATGTAGGGCAGACTTTACAGTTTGGCGGCCATCTATCAGTGTCAGGAACCAAAATCCTCTTTTTAGGAGCCGCGTTGCCTGGTTACTCCTACAAACTACCACCATAACAAGCGTTAAAAACGCTTTAGTAGCTCAGAAAAATGGCCCTAATTGTTCAGCGCCTCAGCCTATAATATTCACCATAGAATACAAAATATTGGCTATCAAGCCCTATTTGAATTACTTTTTAGCATTGTAAAAGATGATACCAAATAGAATTAAAATCTTAATTAATTATCTGATTTACATCCTTTGATGAATTGCAAATAATCCTTTAGTTGGCAAACATAACTAAGCACTAAACTTTTAATTATCAATATTAATAAAGTTTAGTTTATAATCTAGAAAATAATTGTACTAAATTAAAATAATCTATATCTTTAACTATAACAAGATGGATAAAGTGGTCTATTATAAATATCAATATTTGATATCATGGAACCAGGATGCTTGTTGGCCTCTTGTTCTAGCTCACCTCTGGTTGGGGCTGTAATACTGCTTCTGGTTATTACTTTTCTCTTTGTTTGGCAATATGTTGATCAGGTCAAGATATGTACAATGACACTGCTCTGATGCACCTTATTTAAGGGTTTTAAATAACTTTCAATAATGCTTAATTGCCTTTTTGGGTATTGTGGGAAACCAGATGAATTATTTCTCACTGGTACTTTACACTAGCTAGTTTCCACAAAAGTTTTTAATAAAATAAAGTTAAATGTAAAGCGTTAATAAAAATGGGATTTTCATGTTTTTATTATAAGTGTAATAAGGGAAAATGATGATCTTCAACATCTGACTATTTATTACTAAAGTAATTTGAGGGTCAAGGGGAATTTGAGAATATGTTCAGAATAGCTAATTTAGTCCAATTTAGGAAATATAAAGGAATAGTGTACATAACTTTAGAACTCACTTCAGGGCAGTGGATCAAAGGAAGAGGAATTCTGATTGACCTAAATGTACCTGTGAGGTAACGTTTTTATGAATTTAAGTCAATCACCACCCTAGAAATTTCTTGCACCTTGGGGGACCCCCAACAAGCCTTTAAAGGGGGGTCCCTGTGCAGGTGCGTTGGAGGACTTCATTGGGGTCGTAGGAGTGCCTTCCAATGATTCCCCCATGGTATGTGGTGAGGTCAGAGTAATCTGACTGTTGGATTTTAAAGTTGATGCCTGTAGAGGTTTCAAACTAGTGTTACTCCAATTAACAGGGTTTCACTAAGGATTGGCCAGGGACCTTTGGTTAATTTCCTCAACTTTTGCATTTTTACTATTAAGAAACGAAATTGTACCAACATGGAAAAACTATAAATGGGGGCATTTCCTCTCTTTGGCTGAATACAACCAAAACATTCTTATCATTCAGCTTGGAGGGCAAATGTCTGACAGGTATTATTCAAATGGAAGATTTGATTTCCTCTGTCATGTTAAATTAATTCAGATAGCTGTCCAGTCATTGCTCCATCATTAGTCATTTTGGATAGGATTAATTTTCTCATCAGTAATCATGAATTATTTTTTACCCAAGAGTATAAAAGGGGGTCAAAACTCTTCGTCTTTGGTGGCCTCCTGATCATTTCATTTATCAAATCTTAGGGATAGCATGTATAAAATAATCTCGTGTGATGGCATCCCAATTGAATGTTATTTTTATTAAGCCTTAATCATCTATAAAAGGGTGTTCCTCTCCTTTATCCACATCTTAATCATTTTTTTGTAATTTCTGTAGTGGCTGTATACTTGTGGGTTCCTTCAAGAGGGCGAGATGTTAGTTTCTAAAAATACTTATGTTATAATTCAAGACAATCCCCTAATATTTGGACCCAATTGGAACCATCAGAAGAGGCATGAAGATTTTGTGATATAAAAAGGAATAAAAATTTGTGGATTTCTTGAACTTAGACTATTGTAAAGACAAAACAAAACCAAGTTTGGCCTATAAATAGGCATTTTAAATTGACATGAAAAAAGCTTAAATTTATTATAGAAAAACTTTTTTGTACAGCTAGATAAATTAAACTTATATTTTTTTAGTACTAGATGGTTAAATTAAACTTATATTATTCTATGCAACTCAGAGATTTTTATCCTTAAAAAGTAATAGAGGGTATAGTTGACCTCACTTCTGGCTTCTAGTAGTTTACAATTAGTAAAATGAACATTTTATTTGAGATAGTACTACATATACTTAAAAACATATAACATTATAAAACCATACTTTTAAAATCAGACACTGAACTCAGCCACCTTTTTAGACTTTCTCGCCTTATATTGGAAATAAGGTGCGCTTCTGGGTTTGTGTATTACTCTATTTGTGGTGTAGGGGTAGTAAACCCTATTTATGTTGATACGCTGACAAATTGTCAGTTTTCATGAGTAGTATCCCTTATGTGGATGATTAAATAATAAGTCCTTCCTGATCCCTTAATCAATTTCTTTAAAGGTCTCACCCATTACTTATCAGTAAAACTGTAACTAAATTTATCAATACCTTTGGAAAAAAAATTTTACACTATAGATTGATCCCTTGCTACCCTTCTGGTGCTTTCCCATTCATAAGTTTACCTTTATTTCCTTTGGCCTTTTCTCGCCAATTAACAAATTGCTCTTTCTATATCATTTTAATTGCCTCTGCATTGGTGTAAACTTTGAAAGTAGCTTTTTATCATTTAGATCTTGATTATTGTGGTGTTAATAAATACTAGTCTAATTAATTTATGATATTACACAATCTGTAAGACTAATTTAATGTCTCTGTTATATATTACTAAATATGACTAATATCCTCATTGCATTAAGTTATCAAATAGTTAGCTTTTCTGGAAATTTAGGATTTTTGGAATAGCACATAATGGAGGAAGGTCAGATAGGAATTAGTTTCTTTAAGTAGGCTTTCATCAAGTGCCACCTGAAGAGCTCCTATATCAAGCCTAACACTACCGTCATAACTAAAAGTTTATAGTGTGCTAACTTTTTATATGATAAAACCTCTTTTTTTAGTACTAGTGATGCCCAACCCAAAAGGGGAGCCGCCATGCATCTTTATTCACAAATGGGCCAAACAAAAGGTTTTATATAAATTAAAAAAAATCCTAATATAGCCCCTAGGTTATCAGCCTAGGAAGCCATATAAGATGGTGAGGAGGCTTTAGGTAAGCTATTGTCCGGTGCCCACTTTAGCCAGCGGACCATGGCGGACAGAATTGGGGTGGGAGCATCAGTGACATGGGGCAGGAAGTATAGTTGGGAGTTTTCTTCATTAATGAGGCTAGCAGTGTTCATCGCCTCAACGTATTGAGCAGGTTGATGCTCAGCAAAAATGATGAGAGCTGGCACACAAGTAAATCACTTGATGCGCCGTGGGCTTCAGGATAATTGGAGTTAAAAAAAGAGAAGTTTTTGCTGCATTGATGTGCATCTTGCACCAAAAGCAAGCTCCTCAATTTTGTACTTCGCATCTTCCTCAAAATTATGAGGATAAATTTGGGGTTAGGAATACCCTTGACAAGGGTCTCCATTGCCCCATGGAGTTGCTGACGGAGGAGAGTGTTAGCTGGGGCAGCTGCAGCTGCAACTGGTATATGATAAAACCTCTTTTGCGACCAATTATGTTGTTTTTGTTTCTTAGTTTCTGGGTCACTGTCATCATATATTATACTGTTAAGTGAATTTTTACCTATTCTATTATAAATCTAATGCTTTAGCGCCAAATTACAACAAAAGGGGTCAGTTTACAATAATGTCATTAGAATTGGGGTTGGAGAGGTGATGGGCATAGTATAATTAGTTGCTTCTTGTTTTTGACTCTAAACCATTTTCAAACTTTCCCAAATCAAAGCGTGATACACCCTCAGCAGCCAAGCGTTCAATTGTTATGGAAAATGAGTAACTCAAAAAGGGTCATTAGAGAAAATTTAAAAGGGAAACCCATAATCAGCAGATGAAAAGTTGTGTTTCAGGCTAAAGTTCGAGAAATTATACCATTGAAAAGTAAGATATAAAGGGATATGGGTTTTGGATGATAGGGAAAATAGAGAAGAAAGGAGTGGTATGGGTGAACTCCCTGGAGTAAAATATGCATTTTTGGCTGTGAATTTGATTGAGTTTTCTGCATAAAAGTCTAGAGCCCTAGATAAAAAAGTAGCTAGGAAATGTGGAAATAGGAACAAGTTTTCTGAGACAGGGGGTAGAAGGCTTTAAAAGCCTTACAGTTACTCCATTTGGTGTTGTGTTGTTTGTGGCTTTTTCTACCATGACTTCTGCTTTATTATTTGTCAAAAACAAATGAGTTGCTCAAAGAGTAGCGATCATCTTTCAAACGCCTGACATCAAAAAATCTCACCTAATAGACCAAAATATCCCCCTCATTTTAACTTTATCATAATGCAGTGCCTGTCAGACATCTGTGTACCAAGAAAAGCATTAGATTCCTTGATTTAAGGATTTCTATAAAAGAAGCTTGCTGGTGACTACTAATCCTTTACATGTATAAAAGACCAATTTTATTATAAGAAGTATCTATGTTTGCACCCACTTTAATCCCACCAATTGCCTAGTAATGGGTATGTTATAAAGATTAAGCTTCTGTACATAGAAATCCCTTATTTATACCAAAAAGTCAGAAGTACTCCAGGTAAGTTCCCCAATACCGCCGCCCATCTTTTCAATGATTTTAGAAAATTGCTTTTGATCAAACGCCTGGCCTCCATGGGTGTAGCGCTCCTTAAAATTTAAAATTGCTAAAATTCTAAAAGAAAATGTTAAACAGGGTAGCATCCAATCATGTTGTGCCCCATCACTCCACCAACCCAGTTCTCACATCAACTCACAATCTGACCCTCAACCTAACTCTGTTTTTGTGTCTGTTTATAATTTACCCTTCTTCTCCAAAGTTTGAATCCTGGAACCTGCAGTCAGATATGTTATAAACCAAGAGCCATAGAACCCAATAACTGCGCTGCAGACGGTATATAAATTTTCTATATAAAGGCCAGTGCCTATAATTGTGTGGGTACTGACTATTTTTCTATAAGATTTGTTATACTTTGGGTAGAGTCTTTCTATCTCCCACCATTTTTCTTTGCAATTTTTAAGAATTTTGCGCATCATGACGCCCATTGAGGCCATTCTAAAGCAAACAAAAAGAGGGCTCTCCTATTTGTCAACTGATGGGCTTGGGGGCCACGATGTCAGCATTTACTTTGTTACTCTAGTATCTGTTGAGAATCTGCTAGTTTTTAACCAGCTAACTTGGGATAATTATTTCCTTACACTAAAGGTAAACAATACCCACAATAGTGTAACAATTGGTGATCATCCATGGTTTCTCTAAGGTTGGATTTAAAATTTGCTATATAATGGTTGTTATCTCAATATTCTAACGTGACTTAATTGGCAGGTCAATGCATTTAAGGAAAATTTTGATGTATTTCTATAAATCTGGCGGATACTAATGACTTTAGATTCCATTGATTTACCAGCGGCCATATGTTGAAACACCAGCAATTGTTGAGTCTTGAAAACGCCTAATTTATAATCACGTAGCTCTTGCTAGGCTAATACTTAGCAATTGAGGATGTATTTCCTTATTCTCACTTAGAGCTTCTGCATACTTTGTTACTCTTTCTGAGATAAAGCCAATTTAGTTTAAAACAGCGCCATAATGAATATATTTACTTAATTTATGTTATTTGGAACTAAACTTGGAACTGGTGGCTACTAAAATTCTTTTATGGAATGAGCACCAAAGGTTAAATTTTCAGAATCTGTTTACTCTTTTTTTATAGTAGCTCGCTTCAGCTCCCTTGTTCAACTGCACAGGTTTCTTGTATTTGCGTTGATTAATTTGTTGATAAGAAGTTATATGGGGCAGTAATAGTATAAAGACTACTACTCTGTTGAGCTTCTTTTAGCCAAGCTAGTTGTTAAGTCCAACGCCAAACTGGTACTTGTCCTTCCTTGATTGGTATTTTTGGAATAATTGTAAGGAATTCTTTCCTCTTTGGTAAAACTTAACCTCAGCTCTGGTACTAAGATTCTTCCCGTCACTTCTGTAGAACTTAACCTAGGATTAATGTAAGTCCAAGGGAGCAACCCCTCTGTCTAGATCGGGCAGTATTCCCCACTAAGAAGGGTCTTAAGAGGGCAGTTGTCCCTCTTGTCACGCAGGGTGATCTCGCCCATGTAGTAGACAAGCGCTGGGTAACAGCCATCCCTCTGAAGATTCCCCTGCCTGTCTCCATAATTTCTTCCGCCAAATTAGTACGGTTAATTGAAGAAATTTGAGCTGAAATATGCAGAAAACCTACACCACACAGCAATGAGGCCTAACGGGTGAGTACATTTGGATAATGGAGTATCAGATTTCAAATCCTCAGTCATACTTGGCAGTGGCATTGAGCCACTAAGATATGATGTTGTCAGTTTGAAAACAACATTAAACCCATTGAATGCAGAGCCAAAGGGGCGTGTACCTGCTAAAACAAATTTGTTTTTATCATATTCCCAGTAAAACTCACCAATGGCATCAGGTCATTGTAAAACGTTGTTGTTGATTCAAAATCTGCCTTCAAATCTTTAGAATCAACTCCCAACGGGCTTGTACCTACTAAGGTGAGTACTTTTGATATCAAATTTGCATTAAAATTTGCCAAAGGTATTAGGTCATCATTTAAAGTTGTCATCAACTCATAAACCTCCCCTCTCATATCAGAATTATTGCTTGAAGAATCCCGCTTGGCCAAAGGATGCCAAAGCAACTGGTTATGGGCAGGTTGGGTACCCCAAACCTGTTTCTGTCCTTTTGAGATTGCCCCTATGTGGGGTGGCCTTGGAGGTTCCTATTGCCCCTTGGGCAAGACACCATTGCCCTAACCATCAAAAAAATGATAAAACTACAATTTGTGCGTTGAGGCCAGATTGGCAGTAATTTTACCCAACGCTAACTCTTTGATATCAATTCCAATTAGGTTTAATCTTATTTCCCCCTCACTTGAAGTTCGCTAATTTAGGTCAAATTTTGAGGGCCCCAATCCCAAGCTTTTATAAACTATTTCCTAAATCCAATCGTCTATTTAATCAGTCATGGCACACTGATGAAATTGACAGTTGATTTTCTTTCTTTACATTTCCAATAAAAATCCAGTTTCCTAATTCCAGTTTTTATCATGTTGAAATCCAAACCACCCATAAGCCCCAGAGCCATGTTTGCCTGGTTCATTGCTAGGTTTTAATCACTACTATGGCTTATAGGCGCTCAGCAGCGAAATTCCTTCCTGCACTCATAACGGTCATTGAAGCAACAGTGCCGCTGGCATTTGGTCTTGTCATTTGGGTGCTTCACGATTAAACTGCCAGGATTATCTAAAATTAACTTTCTTTTTCATGACAATTGAGTTCAGAGGTTCTTTTTACTTCTCGTCATGCAAAGTCTTCTGAGATACCAAAAATATAGACAAAGGATCTTCTTGTCCTTATAATTTTAATCACAAGAACAGACATTCAATAAAGGTATTTAATCTGTATATATATCTTTCAATATAATTATCTATATCTTCTTTAATAATAAACATCAAGGGAACTTATAGTTTACTTTGGCGCCCATCTTGTAAGGAGAGTGTCTGTAATTCTCCTATTCCCAGTGAGGTGGTTCAAGTTGCACAGCAGCACTGCCAGGGAACTAATCGTCAGGATTATGGTAATTAGGGCACCGCAAAGGGAACCAAAGCCAAAGTAAGCCAGTGCAAGGGTGTATAACGTGGTTTAAAGTAGCCAATAACAAATAAAGAACACCACTTGGGTGGATCCCACAGGGGATTCCTTAATCAAGTGGATATCAGTGCTGGAATATTTGGGTGCCTCAATATGAGGGGACAAAATGGTGCTCAATGGTGCGCTAGATTTAGTAACTAATTTTGTGAAAAAAAATGGCCAACGTTGTCAAAGACCTCCCCAAGGAGGTTCATGCAAAGGTTAGCCCAAGAAAACATAATTTTTAAAAAACGTATATGAACAGGGAAATCTTCTTATAGGAAGATGAACAATGAGAAAAATTGGTCTCAAGAAGCATACTTTAAGCAAGGGGAGGCGAGTTGTCAAATGGGGAAAATGGTTCAAAACCTAAATGGGCCAATTGGCGCACCCCACCTTTGGCCAGGGTATTGGAGCTGAGATCAAACAAACTTGAGTGATTGATTGCAAGCTAAGCCATCCCAATTTGTAAATGTTACAAAATTGAATCGGTTTCAAATTCCCATTCTCCAAGAAACCAAATTGAACTATTGTTAAGAAGGTAACTAGTCAATTTTTATGCCACTGCCATAAAACTGGGCTAGGCGTCATAAACTTCATCAGTAACAACCTGAGCTTATCTGGCCTGAACCTAGTGTTGGTCCAAGGTAATCTTTAAGTCAGAGAGGTCCTGAAGCTTGACTTTTTTGAATCCTGACGTCCAGCCTTGTTATGGCATATGGTTCCCTTATGAAGCCATGTAAACATAACATTACCCTCTCCTCCTTTTGCTCCACCCCCTCCAGGGGCATTCACCAAGTAAATGTTTTTGTGGGTAGGGGCCAACTCCATGGCAGCGATGGCTTACTAGAACCGGATCCTGCAGCCTCAGGGAAACGCTTTTGGAATGCTCTAATTAGATCTTGGGCATGGTGCAGTCACACGCTGGGACCCAACTGTTTTCCGCTGCATCTAAGTTCTTCCAAGATACAAGATAATTTTAGGTCTTCTTCTTACCTGAAGAGAGGCTACTACTTCTTCCACTTCCTACTCTGGCGCCCCATCCATGAGATAAGCCTCAGAAGTCTCTGGTGGGGCCCTAAACAACCTAAGCTTACTTCCATGAAATAATGAAAAGATCAGAATGAGGGGGGGAGATCTTATTGATATGAGGCGTGGCCCACCTTTCTGACAACACGGTAAGGCCCAATCCTTTTTTGGTCCCAGTTTTTTCCTGCTTGCTTGATTGGGATGTTTTTAGTATCCAGCATCACAAGATCTCCTTCCTTTCATGATAGACCAACTCTTCTCTTGCCATCAGCGTTCCCCTTTTAATCTTGCATGGCTGCATCCTAACTGGTGTTCACCTCTTCATACTTTCTTGATTATCTTCTCAAAATCAACCACTGCTTCCACCTTGGATCCACAACTGAACTCCATGTTGAAGACGGGGTTGAAGCCATAGTTGGCAAAAAAGGGGAACAACTGACAGATGCATGCTGGGTTTGTTATAGTTGAATTGGGCCATGTGGAGATGGGAAACCCAATCTGAATGATATGTGGTGGCGTAACACTTCAGGAACTGCTCTAAGCACTGATTCACTCTTTCAGTCTGCCCATATGATTTGGGGTGATAGGCGGTTGAATGGATGTAAAGGATTTAACGTGTCTTACACAACTCTTCCAAAAAGATGGAGGTAAATTGGGGTCCACAATCGCTAATTATTTCCTGGGGGACACTGTGAAGAGCAAACACATAAAATAACTAAGAACCTAGTTTTCTCAGCAGCATTTACCGTTTTTCTTCAGAGAATATAGTGGAAAACTTCATAAAACTGCACTCCTTTACCATGATGGAATCATAGTCATCAGATACAGGAATTACACATAAAACCAACCATAAAGAAAGCCCAAGACCCTTCAGCCTAATGAACTGGTACCAACAACCCCGCTAATGGCTGGCAATTTAGTTTTATTTAGTTGTAGACCAGGCACTCTTTACAATACCTTGCAACCTGTTCAGCTAACCCCTTTCAATTGTAAGTGTGTGAATTAGATTCAGAGTCTTCGCCTTATCAGGATAACAACTGTGATTCCGTCATGATGGTCCCAGATGATTTCCAGGAAAAGTGGTCCTGCGAGATCTCATAGGCGCCCCTGAAACCACACCATCTCATCCTTCACGTGGTAACCCATGGTAATGTCCTCCCAATTTAATGCACTCTTAGTAAGGACCATAGTATATTTAGCTGAAAAGACTGTGAAAAGACTGCCTTTCTGAAAATACATATTCTTCTGCTTTTTCCTAGAGAAGCAAGAGCTGGCCCATGGGCCAAGAGAGAGGCATGTTGAGGCTCAATCTTACCTGGTGGAATCATTAAATGGGTATTATGCACCTCTAACTCTTCAGGAAAGGAGTTAGTGTAGGGTTGCAGCTCAAATCATCCGCTAAAACATTCTCCTTGCCCTTAGTAAAATCATAGGAAAACACAAATTGGGCTAGGGTCTTATGCCAGCAGGTTTGCAAGGGGGTCAAGACATGAGGTGCATGGTAGTACAAAAAAGTCATGGTGATCTGTACATACATGAAAGGGTTAGTTGAGCCATGTATTAATGACGCCAACAGGTCAGCGCCTCAACCGCTGCTAATACTCTTTGTCATATATGGCATAGTTCAACTCAGGCAGGGACATCATCCTGGAAATATACCACCAGATTTCCAATTCCATCTTGCCTACTTGTAATAGGGTCGCCACTATGGCAAAGTTGGAGGTATCAGTAGCCACTGTAAACTATTTTGTGAGGTCTACATGGTGAAGGACGGATGTTAAAAACATGGTGCACTTTACCACTTGGAATGCATCCTGCAAAGTTGGGGACTACTGGAGCACTTTTTCCCCACTCGCCTTGTACAGGGGCTCCACCACATATGACAAATTCAGTGAGAATTTCTTAAGCAGGGTACATGTTCCCAAAAAAACTCCTCATTTTCAAAACTGAAGTTGAGGTGGGCCACTTACAAATCGCCTTCTCCTTATCTGGAGCTATTATGTGACCTTGATCAAACACAACGTTGCTCAGTAAGGTGATCTGAGGCTTAAAGAATTCACACTCACTGATTTTCAGTGTGAGGTTGGCTTCCATTAAACTCTCCACCTCTAGACAAAGGTGTACTTCATGGGACTCATGATCTTGGGAAAACGCCAGAATAACTATTTAAGCCACCATACACTCGCCCAGCAGGTCCCAAAGCCTCATCTATATGGCGTTAAAAGATAGCTGTGGCGCTTTTAGCCAAAGGACATAACTCAAAACTATAAATTATTTTTCAGGTGCAAAATTTGATTATTTACTCCTGGACCTTCTTAATCCAGATCTGGTTGGGGCATTTAGACTTTCCAGTTTGGAGAATACTTTTTCCTTCTCCACAAACGAGCAATCTGAGAACTCAACGAGAAGGGATGCAAGTCTGGTAATGTGACGTTGTTGAGATTCCCTAGTCATCTATGGGAATAAGATACCATCTTACTTTTCCACAAGGAGAAGTGGATAGCACACCAGTAAGGATTCTGAAATATCTCACCTTTAGCTAACTACTCTATAACACACATCTAAGGCCTCTTTCTTCCGTACAGTCTAAGTATTAATTGAAAGATATATGCACCAGATCAACAGTGTGCTTTAACTCAAAATCAAACTTTTTATTGAGCTGGTAGCACATTAACTGAGGTTTCATCAAATGAAGATTCCAGCCCCTCCAAACAGGAGGGTAAAAGTACCTCTAGAGAGGGTGAATGAATTTTTTGTCCTCTCTGAATTTCAGGTCCTTTGAAGGCTGTTCGAGTATAAGTCAAACTTGGGTCCTGAGGAATCTCTTAGGGACCAGTTTCATAGGCTTTCTCTCAACGGAAGTTCGTTGTTGAGGCTACTCTGTTCGCTCTGAACTGGCAAGGTCTTCTCTATAAACAGGCAGAGTATATACTAGTAAAAATACTAGAAGATTAAAGGATATTTTATTAATCAAAATTCAGAGATACATAAAGGCTGCTGAGATATTCTGGTTTTCTAAGAGAAACTGTGTGTGAAAATTAGTAATAAGAAAGGTAAGGTGATCTCTTTACAGATTTGGCAGGTGACATAGGTTTCCCTTGAATCTTACTCTCTTTAGCTAGGGCGGTTGATACCAGGGACTTTGATAGGATCACAGGTTGATACCAAGGATCCTTTTTGTTTGAGGGCTAGATGACCCAAGACCAATGATGTTGGTAATTTGCCTTGGTTACTTCTCTTGGTTGAGAATTCTTGTTAAACCCAATTATCGAGTCTGGTGAAGTAAATTCCAAATAAGTACAATTTTCACTTAAATTGTAATAAAGGGAATAAAAAGCGTAAACTTTATTAACTCAATAACAACTTTTTAAGGGTAAGCGGGAGTTTTTTGGGGGGAAAACTAAGCCGCACAAGCCTATATCTAATAAATAAACGAATTGGGGATTTGGGGTCAGCACAATTTTATTGGTTGATCTGCATGTGCCCACCACATAGCTTGGGGTTTGTCCCGACCAAATTTTTGGCTTCTAAGTCAGTTTAGGATTGATTCCCATTATCTGATGCATCCAAATAGGATGTTCAAGGAGTATACCAACAATACCCCCTCTGGATCTTGGCGCAGGGGGAAAACGGATGGAGAAACCAATTATGTACATGGATTACAACTGTGCCTGAACATCCTCTACAATTGAGTGTTCATTGCCAAATATATATATAACTCATTAAAGCCCTGACCAGTTGGTGCCCAGTTTATGATCACAACCTCCAGGACAGTAATGGTAGAATATTATGAGATCACCTGGCTGAAAGGTGTGTAGGGGATCAAGCTTATCATTAAATTAAGAAGTTTCTCTACTTGTTTTGGAAGACAGGTTTTTCAGCAGCCAGGGCCTGAAATCTTATGATTTCATTTGCTATACTTCTCATAGAGACTTAGGGCCTCAGGAGAAGCTTGGTCAGGCATCTCCTGGACTTTGTAAGGCAGATGGGGATTTACATCATATAATGCTTAGAATGGCGACATCTTATTAATTAGATGGTAATTATCTAATAGGCCAGAATTGCACTAGGTAAATATTGGGGTTAATTAAGAGGGTCAGTCAAAGCCATTTTCTGAAAGGGTTGCAGTTAGAGTACCATTTACCCGCTCTACCACTCCATTGGTTGCAGGATGGTAGGTGGTGGAGGATACTTGTGTGGTTCCCATTAGGTCAGCTAAATCTTTCAACAGCGTCAAGTGGAAATTTTGTCTGTTATTAGAAAGAATGACGCTAGGGCACCCATGCTGGGTGATGATCCTATCATAAAAAAATGTGTTGGTAGCCTTTACTAAACAGTGGGAAGTGATACGACTTTGATCCACTTAGTTAGATAATCTAAGGCTAGTAGGAGGAACAAATGTCTATTTGAGGCTAAAGGAAGATGTCCCACAACATCTATGCTAATAGTATGGAATGGTTCACATGGTGGGACCACTGGATGTTGAAAGAGAAGATTTGGTCCAGATTGGCTTTTAAATACCAGACAGGACTTCAATACATCCTGGATAGAAACAAGCATTCAAACCAATCTGATTAAATTTTAAGCCACTGGTAGATTTTCTGAATTCCCCATGGCCAACTTGCAAATGTCCCTCTAATATGACGTCAGTTTGAGCCAATAGTCTTACATAAGGCACCCATTGCTTAGACACAAATTTGCACAAATGACCTTTCTTGACTTAGAGATTAGCAGATCTTTTCTCTAGTTCCTTTTGGAGGGCCAGGGATTTATTTTCCATAAATATGGTTTAGTTAGGAGACCATAGAGTCAATCCACTTCAGGGTCAGTTATAGTATAGATGGGAAGCTGAGATAAGCAATCCACGTTTTGATGGATTTGCCCTGGTCAGTGGATAATGGAAAAGTCGTAATTATAAATTTTTAATGCCCACCGGGCTAATCGCCCATCAGGGTCCTTCATTTGCTGTAGCCAACGTTAGGAAGCATGAACGATTATGTTGATAAAATGGCTCACAAATAAAGAGGGTCAGAATTTCTTAATGGCCAGTAGGACCGCCAAACATTAGCATTCTGTAACGCTATAATTACGTTTGGCTTTAGGTAAGGTTTTGTGTAGTAGACGATGGGATGGTCCACTAAGTTCTAATCATGATGAGATAGTATGGCACTGATGGCAATATCGCTAGCATCAGTAAAGAGAAGGAAGGGTTTAAAAAAAATTTGGATGAATAAGTACTGGAGAGTTGGAGAGAGATGCATAACAGGTTGAAGGCCTGCTGTTGCTCTTCATTCCACTGAAAGGGTATTCATTTCTTTAGTAGATACACCATAGGTTCAGAGGTGTCTGCAATTTAGGGGGATTATTTAAAGAAAATAGCCCACCATTACCAAAAAATCTTGTACGTCTTGTAGATATTTAGAGGGTGCTTTTAGCAAAGGCTAAGACCTTGTCATCCATCGCGATATGCTGCTTTTAATGACTTATGACTCAAAAAGTCCATTTCACATTATAAGAAAGAGCATTTAAATGGCTTTAGTTCTAAAGACACTTGCCATAACCACTGAAAGACTTGCCTGATGTGATCTAGATGTTCAGTAAAGGTTCTTGAAAAAGCTATAGTATCATTAAGATAAACTAGTACGCAGGAGCGTTTTAAATCGCCTAATAGTCCGTCCATAGCGCGTTGGAAGGTAGCAGGAGCATTACACAACCACTGAGGCATTTTAGTGGGCTTGAATAGTCCTTCACTTGTGACGAGAGCACATTTTGCCTGATCTTCTGGTGACAGATCTACTTGTCAGTATCCACTGGCGAGATCCATTGCAGAGAAATAGTGGGACCCCAGCATTAAATGCAAAAAATCAACTATCCGTGGCAGGGGGTAACTATCTTTATGAGTGATAGATTTGAGGCGGCGATAATCCATAACAACATGGTGATCACCATCCTTATTCCAATTAATAAGAGTGGGGAGGCCCATGGGCTTTTGGAAGGCACAATTAATTAGCCTATAATAGTTGCTGTAACTCTAAGGCCATTTGAGCTTCCTCCACTTTGGATTTTTGATATGATCAGGAATTAAATGGAGGGTGGTCTCCAGTTTCAATTTGATAAATTACCCCGACCATTTTCCCATTGTTACTTGGTCCCAAGGAGAAAATATCGCCATACTCTTCAAGGAGGTCTTCAACATCCTGGCGTTTATTCAGGGTAACATTATCCACAATTCTACTGTCAAACAAAGCTATGGTGGGAGGGGGATAAATCCTAAATCATGTAATGAGCCAAAACGATTTAAATCAGCAATACTCTTAATGGGACATAGTTTTACATAAGTGATAGGGGTATGCCAAGGGACCTGGAGAGGTTTAGTTGTTAAATTTCCGAATACTATAGAGATAGATTTCCTGTAAGCAGGATCGAAATCTCCAGGCTGGTCAATGCTTCCTTTATGAGAGGGTTTGTGTGTCCATTAAGTTCTTAAATTTGATTAAAAGAGGTGAGAATCTGAATCCCCATATTGACAATAACTTTAGAGCCAGAGGGTATTGTGATATGATGAGGAACATGTAGAATGATCCCCTATTCAGCATTCAAAATTCCTATCGGTACCTTAGTTCCCCCAAGACTTAATAAATAACTTTACAAATGGAAAATGGGTATTTGAGGAAGCATGTCCATTTTTTGGGGCTCCTTTACCTTTGATGGGGAGTTAAAATATTAACAGAATCCATTTACTCTAGTAGGGATAGGTAATTATATTAATATTGATGATGCAATAAAATTCCCGCAGCAAATGGATCCCAATAAGCAACTCATAAGTATCGTTTTTAATGCAATGGCGGGGGCCTTAAATAATAGCTTTCTGAATTGAAGGGGTAAGGCAGAATACGCTCCTATCGCTTTAATATACTGACTACTTGCTAACCCATATTCACCATCATGGATCAAACTGGATCCATTTTTATCTTTTGGATAAGTCAGGAAGAAATAACGTTAACCAGGGAGCCAGTGTCAATTATTGCCAGGACTTTAAACTTATGTACGACTACCTTGACTCAAACCACCAAAGTTCTGAAATGGTACTTATAGCTAGTAGATTGTCATCTGTGATTTTTAGCAAAGCAAATATATCTTCTGCTATGGCCAAGCTCAGGGCTGTTCAATGAAATTAAACGATTTATATGCCAGTGTTTGGCTTTCCATATAATAGTTAACTTCCAAAATTTGCTTGAGTAACTGACCAACAAAAGAGTAAGAATGCTTGAGATTTTTATTTCCTTGAATAGAAAGAGGTGCTTAATCTTCTTCAGGAGCAGCTAACACAAATCAACCTAAAGTGCAGGGGATAGAGTTAGAACTAGAACATGAGTCTTGAGGCACTTGATTTCTGTCAGCATAAGGAGCCTTTTGCCCTATAATGACTGATCTTTTGCTGACTTACGTTGGAGTATGTCACAAAAATCCACAATGTATTTGGTTCTCTTGCAATGAGTGCAGTATCTGTCAGGAATAGGAAAATCAGGGGGATTAATAGCTATTACTTAATACTTTGGCTTATTGTTCTTATGACGAGGTGGCCCAGCGGGTTTATGTAGTTCAGCTGGACTTTCTAAAATAGCTTCTTTATTATGGAGGATGGGAAGTAAAGATGGATTTCACCGCATTTAGATAAAGTATGATATTAGGCATATTTTATAAATTCCAAAAACGAGTTGGTAATGGCATCATCTAATGTAAGATAATTTCCTAAAGCCAGAGTTTGATCCTTGAGGGAAAAATAGTGAGCTAATTCTCTGATAGTTCCCCTCAATTAAGGCTGATGCTCATGAAGGTATGTTTTTGGTTTGATAGGATTAGGTCACTCCCAAATTCCTGGAGCAAGACAGTCTTGGCATCAGTACAAGTACGGCAATTCATCAGATGGTGAACAATAATATCTTGAACCATGTGATTAAGACAGTTCATCAGGTGTTTAAGCTGTAACTTATTAGTTGCTTCCTCTATAGAGCTTTTTTCAATATAAGAAAGGGAGATACTTTCTCCTTGGGGACTTATTTTTCTTTGAATGAAGGTTTAAATGTACCACTTATTGGGGTAGGAGGCTAAACAACATTAACTGATACTGGTACCGCGCTTTCCCCTAATGATAAAGTAGCATCTCTGAAATATGCTTGAGGTTGAAGCGCATCAACTTGGCTCTGAAGATTATTAATATTGTTGATTATTAAATCTACACGTTCATGAGCGATAAAGAGATCCAATATATGGCGACAAGTTGATTAAATTGCCACATTTCATTTTTGAAGTGGTTTTGATAGCTTAGAGTTTGAGTTGATGTTGTTCGGTGGTAAGCACTCTTTGCTCCAACCCACGTACCACAGTAGGTAGGGCTGCCAAGGTCTCAAGGCTTTTGTGATGAGCAGGTAAGGAAACTTTGGGGGAGAGAGGATTCCTTCTTGAGTGAGTTGGTCTCCTTGGGCGATGCATCCCAATTGAACATTAAGATTTTACTTGTTGGATTAATTCCTGGAGACGTTTGTCAGAAATTCCAGGGTCTTCACTGGGTCCTTGAGGCCCTCTTGGTCCAGAGGTCACCGGCCACCATCCTGTCAGTCATGACCAGGGGGTCCCCATTCACCATTCTGTCCATCACGACCAGGAGGTCCACGTTCACCATCATTTACATAATAATCTGGGGTTCTAGGCTCACTAAGCACTCCTTGAGTCCCTGAAGTTTGAAAACTTTTCTGGCCATCCAATAATTCATAAAAAAAATCCAAGGATTGAAGGCGTTCATCCAAAGAGGTGATAAAGTTATCAAATTCAAATCATACTTTTCAGGTACAATCTACAACCTGATTATGGACAATGACCTTTAGTTGACTAAAACGAGTAGTGAGTTCTGTCTGAACAAACCTAATGACTCCTTGATTCAGGCGGGTTAACACATCTTTTATCTCATTAATAAGCCGTTGATTTTCCAATATATAGTATTTAAGTTTTCATTGCCAAAATGGGAAAAAAATTGCTAGAATTGGAGGAGCTGTAAAAGTATTACCTCCAATAACTGTAAGTGGCAGAGTAATTCCTGATGATGGAACCCCACTACTTGAAGTAGTTGTTACAAGGTGGGATGTACAAATTGACACAGATAGCTTTCCATATGTCTATCTCCTACCTGTTATATATCAAGCAAAGAACTTTGAGCTAATATAGTCATATGGGCTGGTATGGCAAGAACCCATCTTCTATTGGCTCGGCTTTAGAGATGAAGGCCCCAGATAAAAAGGAGCTAGAGTTTTCAGCAAAGTCTGATAAATACAAGCTGTATTGTTCAGCGGATGGAGCGTGGAGGGCCGCTTCCATTGATAAGAATAATATTGCAATTGGCCAATGTATCTCCTACATGCATGTTGGTTGCCCAGTCACTAAAACGGGCAGCTTTACAATACAAGGCATTTTTCTGAAGCCAAATCGTTATTGTCCATTATTGCTTTTATTTTTTGTTTTTAACTTTAATAAATTACCGTAACTTGGGGTGGACCTGGCAGGGAGTACCAAATTTGTTATAATAATGAGTGTGCTACCACAGATCCCTTTACAATAATTGGCCAGATGACCTGAAGCCTGATGGTGTTGGATAGATACCTTTGCGCTTATTTTGGGAAAAAAGTCTTATAGCAGATACTTGTTCTGGTAAGGCAATTCCATATAAAGTACAGCTTTATCTTGAAATAGAAAAATAGAGAAAAAGTAAAATTTATAAGCTAAGTAGCCACAATATAAAGGAAATTGGGGAGGTGTCTTATAAAAATACAAGCAGTCAAAGCTTTGATCTATAATTGTATACAAATTGGGGATTCTGCATCAGACCAACAATCTTGATCAAATAGGACTTTCTTGCTGTATAGATCAGGTTTGAACCCTGTGATCAGAATGTTCCGAGGGAGCAATAGTTAACTGCATGAAAAAGGATTGATCCCTAACTTTAAGAGTCATTAAATTTCGTCAGGGATTATCCACAACAAAATTCTGGCCTATATGGTCAGATTGGGGTAAATTCATGTCAGCTGACACATCAGAATCTACCATTTGCGTAGGAATCCTGACATCATGAATCCATACTTCCAGTTTGATCCAATGTATCTGTTAAAATTTTGTGCAGTATCGTTGGGATTCGCTGTAAGGGTTGCAAAGGTTGAACCCATTGAACAACTGACAGATAATATGGGGTTAATCAGTCCTTTGGACACACTTAAAAATTTACTAAAAATAGGAGCAATCACCTTAACGATCTTTTATTTTAATTTTAATAAAATACAGCATCTCTCGTTGTTCTGTTCTCTCTCTACTATTAACAACCTACCATTCTAAATTACCCATCTTACTTATATACAGCAACTTTGTATAATACTGCTCTTATAGCTTGGACTATTCTATTCCGCCAATTCTCCTTTGTTTCAGCTTGTTATTCTTCAGCTCTCTATCATCCTAATTCAAAGCAATCTAATTTGTATTCTTCAAATGTCAACATCATTTTATCAGCTTATTTGGTGGCAATCTAATAATAACCTGTTAAATCCTAATATTGCTCATATCAAGGCATTCAAATAACTTTAACTAATATCATGGTTGGTAGATTCTTCCCAATTTGCCCTGGCTATTTCAGGCTTATCATATAGTCATATTGGAATCGCGACATTACTCCCCCTGACTGGATGATAAGGCTCCTATTGCTTATATGGTCAGAGGAACTTTGCTTGTGCTCAGCTAATGATCTGACTGCTTATGGGGTCCTTGATGGTATAGTCATCGACCCCAGTTTTTATATAATTTCAAACAGATCAATCCAAGTACTGGCCAACTTGTGTTCCTCTTAAGCCCATGTTGCTGATGGAAAAAAATCCATATCGCCCTATTTGAACTGAGCCAACCTACTACAACATACCTGATTGTCAGCCTTTTTTTTATCTTCTTGTCTAAGATGAAGGAATATACTTTGGTTTGCAATTTGATTAATGTGTTTGCAAGGTTAGTCAAATAGCGGTGGGGTTCCATTCCGCCAATGTCTTCTACACACAAATAAAGAAATGCTGGAAGAGCTAGGTGTCACCCATATATTAGTTGAAAGGGGCTCTTCCTTGTGATGGAATGGTAACTAATATTATAGGCAAACACGGCAGTGGAAAGGAGGGAATTACAAACAGAAGATCAATCTGCTACTAATTTCCGTAGTATGTTCACCAAGGTCCCATTTACCCATTTGACCAAACCATTGAACTTTGTGTGATACAGAAGTCATCAGAACCCTGCAGATGCCCATAAGCTTGTTCAGTTTGTGGCGGATGTGTGAGGTGAAGTTGGTTCCATTATCAGTAAGAATGAACTGATGGCAGCCATGTCGCTGGATAATACATTCCATTACAAACTTGGCCACTGCGACCGCCCCAAATCCCATATTGACTGCAATTCAACTCACCTGGTCAAGTGGTCAATATCCACCAGATTGTACTTGCACCAATTAGCTCTTATTGACAGAGGGCTGATGACATCAAGGGAAACCATATTCCAAGCAAAATGTAATTCACTAATCGTTATGAAGACTTACAGCGGAATAGCTTCTCCACTTGGCACTGGTGGCAACAGGAAATGGTTTTGTGCACATTTAAGCTCATGCTTTTCCCATTAGTATCAAGGGTGCATCAACTTCATTGTCTTGCGCACACCACCATGTCTGACTGCCTTGTGGGCGCTCATAATAACCCCAGGCCATGCTGAGGGCTGCAGAAAACTCACCTTAGAATCGCTGATATGCTTATACAGTTCCCCATTCATTTGATATGTATTTGAAGCAACTCATTTGACGCTTTGATTACTTAAGGCGGTTCATCATCATATAATCCGCTGAGAATCTTAGTGTACAGCACATCACTAAGATCCGCTATCATTGCAATGGTTGGCAATTGAGATAAACATTCAGAGTTCAGATGCTTTACTCCTGAGTGGCGAAGGATCTCAAAGTCATAAGCCTGCAGCTTAAGAGCTTATCAAGCTAAACGCCCTTCAGGATCTTTGAGGTTCTGCAGCCAACATAACGAGGCATGATCCGTTATGACTTTAAACTTTACCTCATGTAAGTAGACTCTAAATTGCTTATATGCGTAGATCACCCCTAAGCACTCCCTATCAGTCACAGTATAATTATGCTCATGGCAGTTTAAACTTTGACTGCAGTATGCAACAGGATGCTCCTTTCCCTCGTAATCTTTATGTAAAACTGCCACCCTAATAGCGGAAAGGGACGAATCCATCTGAACAATAAACTTCTTATTGAAGTTTGGATAGAGTAGCACTGGCACACTGATCAGCGCTGTTTAAAGTTTACTTAAGGCGTATTGACGACGTTCCATCCATTCAAATGCAGCATCCTTTTTAGCAACTCAAATGGCGGCCCCCAATACAGCTAAAGTTAGGGATGAAACGCCAGTAGTAACTGCCCATTCCTAAAAATACCTAAATGTCCTTTTATTATTAAGTGTAGTCATTTTTTGGATAACCTCCACCTTTTCTGACTGTGGTTTTAGCCCTTTGGCATCTACCACAAACCTCAGGTATTCCAACTAATCTTTAAAGAAGTATCATTTTTGAGGCTTAATTTTGATGTTACCTTAATGAGCCAGTGGAATACTGCTCCTAGATGCTAGAGGTGCTCTGAAAAGGTTCAGGAAAAACATTATATCATCAAGGTATATTAGGATGCACAACAGCTTCAAGTCACTGAGGTTAGTGTCCATGGCTCATTGGAATCTATCCGGGGCGTTACACAGCCCTTAGGGCATCTATGTTAGTTGGAAAAGGCCTTTGTATGTGACCACGGCGCATTTTTCCTGTTCCACGGTGGGTAACTCAATTTTGCCAGTAAACTGATACTAAATCCATTGCTGAGTAGTAACGAGCTCCCCTAACTGTTCCAAAGCATTTTCAACTTGTGGCAAGGGGTATGCGTCCTAATTTGTAATACTATTGAGATTTTTGTAGTCTATTACTATGCAATTGGTGACGTCCTTCCTTTTTACAATTAGAATTGGCGAAGCTCACAGACTCTTGGATGGTGAAAACATCCCTTGCTCCAGCAACTTATCAATTTTCCTCAGTAAAAAACGTCTTCTGCTGCCTTCAATTAGCGGATCAGCTGAGACCTTATGAGGGGATGATCTCCTGTGTCCAATTGATGGACCACCCCTGAGAACACTCTAAATCATGATTGTCAATAGCAAAAAATTCTTATACATCTGAAATAAAATTATCACTTGGTCTCTTTATTATTATAACTGCCCTATTAATTTATTCCACGGTACCACTGTCATTACACCAGCCAGCGCCTTTACTGGTAGGCCAAATTTTTCTAGAAAACTGAAATCATAAACCTGAAGAACCTACTTGTAGAGATTTTGCCCATATTCCCAGCCTGCTAGAATACCTGAAATCTCTTGGGGGTAATTCCCTAAGCGAAGTGAATTGGAAATTGGTTGGCCCAAGTTTCAGAGTAGCTACGTTTGGGGATTTTGGGATATTCTCCTTGGTATATCCGTTGGGTATTAATCTGGACAAATACTTAAGATATCATTAGGCGGAGTTTCTGACGAAATAGGGGCATCTGATAGTGATTAACCATCAGGTGTACCAATTTGGGAATGGTCAGGTTATATTACCAACTGATTGGGAAAGAATAGCAAGTTGCGAGGCGAGTGATGCTGCCTGGAACTAGCAAATTGATTAGTTGTTGCGTGACATGCCTTAATGGGTAATAAGTCCCATACCTAAACAGGTCACTAGCCAAATATGGTTGGTTTGCTTGGATAGAGAGGAAAACGTTAGGGACACCTTTTCTGACTCTTTTGTTTAGGTCTCAAGGATGTCCAACGATGGAATCCTAGCCAGGATGGGGAAGACCATCGCTGCTGAGATGAGGATTGGTAATTCATTCACATTGGCTGCCGTTTCAATAAAGAGGTTTCAACTGAGGGTTAGAAGAACAAATCCCCCAGTATAAATTCCCTAGGATTCACTATAATAAAAAACAGATATTACAACAGATAAATAGATCATATTACAGATATATAGTTTTAAGTTGTTCATTTGGGATATAGTTTAGAGAGTAAACTATCATCAGCTTCCATTGTTCTGTTCTGTCTCAAGGATATTATTACTGTGTGCGATAACTGGAAGACTCTTAGAGAAAATAGTAAAGATCCAAGTGTGGATATAGAGAAGAAGGAGTCACAATTGGGGATAGGTGCTGACTGTGTGTTTACCAAAGAGACTGTCACCAGGGTATTTCAGAGAAGATAAGGTCAGACAGAGCAAGGGAACGAATCTCTATAAGTATGACATCATATTTATTAAATTGGGAATACTGGCTGAGCGTTGGGCCAAAATATAAGAATTCATACTCAACTACCAATAATAGTCATCATACTAATATTAATAATAATCCATTCTATTATATAACATGACAAAGTGCATGATGAAACTGAACTTGTGCAGTAAAAAGGCTATTAAGATTTCTTGCTGATAACAACTACCAGTAAACTTTTACTTTTTAGTGCTCACTACAGGGGTAGTTGAGTGCAGAATTAATAAGAATTTCATACAAAGACGAGCTACACAAACTGTGTGATAAAATCTTAGGGTTTGTTGGCTCAATTTTAGCCCTGAAATTTCAACTGCATAGATTCGTGGATACTGGCGTTGATTATTTGAATGAGATTGATAGACTGGGGCTTTAATAGTATGAAGACTAATATTATAGTTGATTCCCCAAAAAGCCACGTTGAGAGTAAAATCTAAATCTAAACTGGTGCTTCTTTCTCTTAAAGATATCTTGATACTGGTAGGAGACACTTTCCCTATTCCCTTCTTGCAGAGCCAAGCGTAGATTTCAATATTGCTAACCTAAGGATATCTGATCCTTGCACTCTTCTCTTAAGAGTAATGTTTAAAACAAATGTTTGAACAACTTAAGCTAATATCAGTGTGAATCTGCTTTTATTAGGGAATAATTCAGGGTTTTTATAGTAGGAATTGGCACACAACTTTTCAGCTGTCCGCTGAGAATATTTGGGCTCCTATACTGGTTTGACCCTTAGTTTTAGGCACCAAATCTCATCAGGTACCGTTGCCTTGGGTTTTTAAGGCAGCGTAATCCTCGGGTGTTCAGTGGACCAAACATTTGGTAATAGGTACATGAAACCAATTGTTTTGGCTGATGACAATTCCACTCTTCCTCCAGCATTCAAACGTTTTGGTAGTTCTCAATGACTCCAATCCATTCTTCTCTGAATGAACACTGTAGATTGACTGTCAGGTATTATCCCAATATCAAATTATTGCTTAATTTCATCAGGGATGATGCCCAATGAAATTATCTGTCAGCGGCCTCAAATATCATTGGGATGATGCCTGACAATAATTCATTAGCTGGCAACTTCTAATGTCATCAGGGATTCTGCACGATGATATTCTCATCAAGTGGCCACTATTGCTGACCTTCTACAATTATAACCTAATCATCGAATCTCATATTTGGTCAAAGGGTTGGATTATGTGGTCATCTGCAGTTCTGACACATCCCCCTTCTTGACCAGATATCCAATGGAAGCTAGAACCCTCGGGAATAGAAGCTGTCTCAGCTGGAGCTCATATTTGGCTTGTCATATTTCTATGTTTTCAGCGTAGTGCAGCTCTGTCCAAACTCAATGCCCATATGCTCTGCTTGGTTCAATGACTTCATATCCTTGATTGCTACCTGTTGCCACCTCTTCTCGAGCGTGGTTCTCATGACATCATACCGCACCAGTCCCATCTTCACATCAGTTGTGAGAGATCAACTGGTCCACCTGTACAAACCCCAGGACAGGTTCCGCTGGCACTCTTGTCACATGTACCAACCCCAGGACGGGTCTCAACATCTCATTGATAGGGACTATTATGGCAGACCTAGTTTCAGCCCTTCCTGATCCTGCCAACGCTCAGGATTCATGCCTGCTACTATTCCTTCCTCCATGCTCATAGGTGGGAATATCACTAAATACATTACTGTTCAAATTAAATTGTTTTTTAATATTTTCTACTTTGTTTGTATTTCTAAGTATCTTTTTCTTATTTAGTTTTTTTTCTTTTTATTTATTTATATATATATAAGTCCAATACTTTAAGTATTTCACGTGGACTCTATTGACTATGCTACCATCCTCAGTATTATTGATTGTACAAGCATCATTCGCCAACTTGCCAAAAATTTTGAATGGTCCCATCCATAGGGCGTCCAACTTATTTTTTCTCCCAAACCCATGGGTATCACAATAGGCTACCCTATCGCCCAAATGGTATTTTTTCAACGGAAGTCAATTCTGGTCATCCATTTTTTTCATTGATTCTTTTCGTCAATCTCATATCAAATGCTGGAGATTGTAATTAAATCAGAATAAAAGCCAGTCAGGATAGATAATTTTTGGCACTCATCCCCAAAGATGGCTCTACTGCTGAACACAATATTGGCGGCAATGCGGCTTTCTGCCCATATAACAGTTCAAACGGCATTTTCTAGGTTGCCTAATGATAACTGATATTATAAGTGAAAGTGACCAAACTCTGATATGCTCTCCACTTGGAAGTTTTCCCTGTGACCAATTTTTGTAAGGTTGAGGCTAGAGTTGCATTTACTCTTTCCACCATTCCGTTCATTTCTGGACAATAGGGGACAGATACAACACTACAGATTCCTATTAATTCACTAAGCATGGGAATCACATGTGAAGTAAAGTTCATTCTGTTGTCACTGAGAATGACTTGATGGCAACCATGCCTGTGGGATCCGCTAATGGAGGCCACAAATAATTTCTCAAAGTGAGAAACTTACTTTTTAATAAAAGTACAAAAATAATGATTTTTAAAGTTTTTATATTTTTTTTATTATTATAAACGCATCAAAACCAAGAAAGGCCCCTTTGTTAATACTAGCTTGTCCTATTTTAACTAGTTTGATTTTTGAGACCATCAATATTCAAGGTAAAAGAATGCAAAGCTTAGTTGTCTAAATTAGGGAATATAGGCTTTTGGCCTATTAGATTGAGGATGAAAATTTTTGAGGCAAAACTGACCTGTGTGGTAACGATTGGATGAATTGTATCTAATCACCAGTGAGTAAAATCTTTTCACCTTGGTGGTGGTCAGACTCGACTGGTAATGATTGGGTAACTTGGCAATGGTTGGACTCGGATGGTAACAATTGGCTAATTGTTATCCTATAATCTTTGAGTAAAATCTTTGCACCTCAGCGATGGTTAGACGCAAATAATAATAATTGGTTAACCCCTTACCCAATCATCGATGGGCAAAATCTTCTTGCCTTGTGGAGGTTCTGATCTATGTGACATTATACTTCTCAGATTTGACCAAGGAGTCAGAGTAATCCTATAGTTAGTATTTACTTTTTTAAGCTGATTCTTAAGGTAAATTGTATCATTCCAGTTATTAGGATTCCACTGAGAATCCACTAAGGTCTTTTTGCTGTGGGTACTCCTATCATTAATATCCACAATATTATCTATAAATTTGGGCAGGTGATGGGCCAATCATAATGGCAGATTTGGGAGCCCTAATGCTTCCAACATTCTTTTTCTGAAGTCGAGAAAGAGAATGTCTAACACTGCCCCCCTCAAGAATGTTGGAAGGGGTGTAGGGTCAAATGGTTGTGGCCATGTACCCGGATTAGGATAATTCTTGTAGCCAAAGACTTATGGAATACTCATCTCCTCTATTTTGTATGATAATATATAGCCCATCCCAATTTGATCTAAGATTGCCACTTTGGGAAGTGGTGTGATTGCGATAATATAAAACCCTATCTGACACTTGGTAAGAGGGTAGGGGAGCTCGGAGCTCAGTGGTAGCTTGACTTTTTTTAGTCAATATTTTTCCTTGGCTAGACTTTCCAGCATATAATTTTTTTATCCTCAGTGCACGGAGGTTTAGACTGAGGTTTGTGAGGGGTAGCATCCTTGGAAGAGCGATTTTTTTGAGCCTTGGGATGAGAAACAGTTGCCTCCGCGGGCTTAAAGGTAGAATTCTCTTTTTTAGGCTGTACTTTAAGAGCCTGGACTTTTCCTTTAAAGTTGGTCTTACTTAAGAGTTTGGAGGGGTTTTGGGATGTGATTTTCGTGTCAACCACTCGTAGTTCACCTGGCTTACTCACCACCTCATCTGCCACAAAATTTGGAATACCATTGCTATCCTCCACTGAATTGAGCGATTTCTTAGTGTTGCACCTGGAGGTGACATAAGGCAAAGTGGAAGAGGGGTGTTCTTCGCTGGATAAAACTAATGGAATGTCGTAGTTCAGTAAAGATAGGGTCCCTTGCTTCATATTGATAGTGCCTTCATACTCGATCATGAACTGAGTACCTATAAGCAAATCATAATCGTTTTTATCCAAAGCCACTGCAGGGGCTGATAGAATAAGCTTCCCAATATGAATGGGAAGGGATGAGTAAGCACCTAGTGCATGGGTGTTATTAGATCTGGTGGTTCTAAAGTCTTGGTTGTACTCCAAGTCAGGTGAAAGTTGGATCCTTTTCATTAACTTGGAAGAGATGATGTTCACTGGGGAGCCTGTATCTAGGATGGCCATCACCCAAACTTTTTAGATAACCACTTCAACCTTTATAATTATCCCCCCAGAAGTGGGCGATAGCGCTAGGACCTCCTTAAGATGGAGGTTGGAGGCTAATTTGCACGCGGTCTCTGGGTAATTTTTGGATGCATTGCATGGTATGGCCATGCTGGATAGGGCGAATAATGCGAGACAACACCTCATTGGCATCACTAGCAGTATTGATATCAATGGGCTCCCCTAGAACTTGACAGAGGTAAGTATCCTCAGGTATGGTGGCTTCATCTACTCCTCCAGCGTTTAGGTGATCAGGGACCTCCACTTCCGCAGGAGCTCCCAATAAGTAATACCCAATGTTTTCATAACCCCCCTCAGAGTCAGCCTCAGGGGTATTTTCCACCATGGGCAAGGTTACAATTGAATTGGGGGAGACAGTCATGAGAGGTGGGGTAATTTGCTTTGCTTTAACTGGAATTTTTTCAACTCTAGTAGTCCTGGAGGACATACCCTTAAAGCGCGCACCTATGGATCGAGCTGAAGGATGAGTCACTGTGGGGTTCTCCGCTTTGCATGGATGAGGAATGACCAGTTAAAGTCGCACTGAAGATGCAGGTTTTGGGGGGTTTAGCTTTTTAGGACCCACTATCTGAAGGGGCTCCTTCTTGTCTTCATTAGCTAAGGCCTGAGTCTTAAGCTTTGAATCCTCAATGGTTAGAACATGAGGTCGAGATACTGCTCCACATGGAACTTCAGGCTCGTGGAAATTGGCAACATCTATTAGCGCTTCTTTGATGTCTTGAACGGTATGGAAATAGCGTTTAACTGAGGTGATGTGCATCGCCAAAAGAGGATGAGATGTCACTCCAGTTAGATCAGCAGCTAAAGCATCATCCAAAGTCAACATCTTTGAGGTTAACAACTTCTGTGCTTTCAGATAAAATCGTTCCACAAATGCAACCACTGATTCCCCTTTTTGGATACTCATACGCATGAAAGCCTGTTTTTCCCTTTGTAAACTCTTCTTGGATCCGAACTCAGCCAAGAGGGCTTTCCTAACCTCTGGCCAGGTGTGCTGAGGATCCAAATGAGGGACAATCAGCTCTTAAGCTTTTCAGCTTAAACTGGGGAGGATGTACTGAACTTTTTGTTTTTTGGTAGCACCATCCATTGCAGCTTCATAAATGTACAAGAAGGAGGCAACACTCCCATCACCTGGGATATATCTGTCCTTCAGTGATAATTTGAATGGCCGCTGCTCTGCTCTATGAGACAAGGGAAAGAACTAGCTAGTTGCTTCTCAAGAGCAACTAATCGCAGGTCTGGAGAGCTGCTCACGTTGACAGTCTCCATTTTGTTAATACTTATCAAAGTATTCAGGGGGCTCTCGGTCCCTGTAGTGAGCACCAATTTGTGGGATCTTCTAATGGAGGCCACAAATAATTTCTCAGAGTGAGAAACTTACTTTTTAATAAAAGTACAAAGTAATGATTTTTTAAAGTTTTTATATTTTTTATTATCATAAACGCGGCAAAACCAAGAAAGGCCCCTTTGTCAATACTAGCTTGTCCTATTTAAACTAATTCAATTCTGAGACCATCGATATTTGAGGTAAAAGAATGCAAAGCTCAGTTGTCTAAATTAGGGAATATAGGTTTTTGGCCTATCAGATTGAGGATGAAAATTCTTGAGGCAAAAATGACCCATTTGGTAACGATTGGATTAATTGTATCTAATCACCAGTGAGTAAAATCTTTTCACCTTGGTGGTGGTCAGACTCGACTGGTAATGATTGGGTAACTTGGCAATGGTTGGACTCGGATGGTACTAATTGGCTAATTGTTACCCTATAATCTTTGAGTAAAATCTTTGCACCTCAGCGATGGTTAGACTCAGATGATAATAATTGGTTAACCCCGTACCCAATAATCTATGGGCAAAATCTTCTTGCCTTGTGGAGGTTCTGATCTATGTGACATTATACTTCTCAGATTTGACCAAGGAGTCAGAGTAATCTTATAGTTAGTATTTACTTTTTTAAGCTGGTTCTTATGGTAAATTGTATTATTCCAGTTATTAGGATTCCACTGAGAATCCACTAAGGTCTTTTTGCTGTGGGTACTCCTATCATTAATATCCACAATATTTTTTATAAATTGGGCAGGTGATGGGCCAATTATAATGGCAGATTAGGAAGCCCTAATGCTTTCAACATTCTTTTTCTGAAGTCAAGAAAGAAAATGTCTGACAATGCCAATAGATTACTTGGTCAAGTATAAACTTCGCCACACTTATTACATCTACTTTGCTGAGGGCTTTCTTTTTGACCCATTGGGTTAAGTGATCTATTGCAAAGATTACATACTTCACTCCTCCAGTGCTGATACTTAATGGTCCTATAACATCTATGGATGCTGTGTGACATGCAAAACCTAGGTGTACTAATCAGTACCCTACGATGCTCTTGTGCAGCTTGTGCAGCTGACATTACACAACAGTCTAAGTAATCCGCCAAATCATAGTTGATCGATTCCCAGTAATAATACTGGCAAATATGATCCACTGTTTTCCTTAGGCCACCATAGCCAACAATCTTGTGAGCGGCTCAAATGACATCTACTTGTTCCAATGGTTTAGGAAATAA
>JAKSZP010005901.1:0-47064 GCA_022478985.1 Massospora cicadina | reverse complement strand
GAGAAGATTGTGTTTAGAAAGGGATATGATGCTTCATTCTGAGACATGAGTCAGCCATCATGGTTAAGATGGATATATTATCATTACCGTTCTTCAGTTCAATAGAAGATCCTGCTTCAGAAGAGCTAGATATTTCCCCTTTCTCTTTTTTTCTTCACTTGGCCATCATCTGCAGCACAGTTCATCGTCCTCTTCACCTTCTCATATTTTCTGCCTTCTCACATGAGAACAGTTCTTAAGGCAACACACCATACCAGGATTACTCAGTCATACTTGCCTTTATATATTTCTGCATGCATACTTTCTCCTAGGTCAGGGATCAAAGAATTTGATACATGTGGATCTTCAATTTTTTTTTCGTCATAAATTATGACAATGACAACGGACCTGGTTTCAATAAGAGCAGATTTTGATAAATGTCCACACTTACTTGGACATTAAACTTTCTTCACTACCATAATAGTATGGACCACCTCCCCCAACACATTGGAAAGGGAATATTGCCCACTACAAAAACATGGAAGAATTAAACCTTATATTATTTATTTATATATATATTTTTTAAGGGGTTTCTGCCTATAATTATGTTTTTCATATATAATTTTTTTACTTTATATATATTTTATGTCTTTTATGTTATATTTATTTATCTTTTTCTTAGATCAAATAATTTAAGTTTTTACTATGGACCCTATTCATAATATGACCATTAACAATTTTTTAACATATAGGCTTCTGTCTTCAACTTGTTGATAAGTATGATAAGTTCTATTCTTAGTTCATCCTTTTGAGGCTGGCAATCAATCCCTTGGTATCATAGTAGGCGAGCTTATCACTGTCTGCTAATTCCTTGTGAACATATTGCCCATTTTTATTCATTGATTGATTATCAGCCCTACTTGCCATGCCTAATGTTTGGATTAATTGTATTGAAAGATCATGAAATGATCCCTTATATTTATTGAACAGAATGGAAACATTGGTATCATCAATAAGACTTGAGCAATCATCTAAATTCTCAGTGTTATGTGCTATTTTACCAGTTGAGAAGCATAAGGATAAGAGACCTCTGCGGACTTGAGATGATAAGAAAGCCAAATTACCTGCTTTTGAATTGATCCTTGAATAATTTGACTCTTGAACCAAAGTGAACGGAATCTTACTCTGAAGGCGCCAAAACTAAATTCAATATGGAAGAATTATGCATATGTGAATCAATGGAAACACCTTCAGGAAAAACATCCTCACTTCCTGTATCATGAGAGGCGCCGCTCCCACCCCTGCAGTCATAAGGACGACACAATACAATTAGGGCGCTTCTCAGGTGGTCAATACAGAAGGCAGAAAAAGATCTTGATATTATGGATCCCATGAAGGTCCCTGGCCACCATGTACCACACGCCCTATAGATATAGATGCTTTCTAACTCAATAAAGTAGTCTTTTTCCCTCCATCTTTTTCGTTTTACAACATCTTCACTAAAGTTCATATTTGAGCCCATTTTCAAACTTCAGCAACAGTCAAGAACTGTTACTCTGAGAGAAGTGGTGCTCACTACAGAGGGCTTTGAGTTGTCCTGAAAATGTCCATCACAAACCAATGGAGAATACTAGCAGTCAAAAAAAAGAGAATACTAGCAGTCACAAAGTTTAATCTACTGATCAGTTGAGAAGCATCACTTTTTGGATTAGTACATGCAGTATGCAGTAACACCCACGCAACCTGAAATTTTAGAATTTTAGCCACTTTTTAGTTCTTCCTACCTTCAGTTGACGGAAATCAGTACCAGCTTTAGTAAGAAAACCTTAATATCATTGTGCAGCAGTTAATATATGGCATTTACTCCATGGGTGCCCACTCCAGCCTTTTCTGCGCCTCTTCAATTACCTCTACCATGCGGGATCTTTAAACCTTGGCCCTGCTTTTAACGGGAGAGCTGACCCTTAAAACTGAGTTATACTTTGGAATTTTCTTCACCCTGCTATTCATCACTTCATCCTTTTATTCAGGTTGCGCCATCATGAAGTCTCTCAACAACTGGGGTCAACCAAACCTTACACTCACATGTTGTCAATTTTTACAATGCAGCCTCTTCCTTCATCCATGACAACCAAGAGGCCATTATTAATAACTAATGATTAATCAATGAATCCTGAGGCCAAATCACGGTGTTGGATAGTGGATTTTAGATTCTCAAAGACCAACTGCATCATAATATCCAACTCCTCAAAGCTACATGTAACAAGCGCCTCATTTAATTTGAAGGTCTGGTATGGACCCTACAACAATACTATCAAGAGCTGGCTTTTCAAAGCTACGCCTTTAGGAGTGAAGGATCTGAAGGGCCTAGGGGGCTAAAGGTCATAAAAGATGTGAGGGATCCAAAGGACCTGAAGGTCCCTGTGGGCCTCGAGGGCCCTCTGACCCCACAGCGCCTACTCCTGGAGACCCTGATGACTCTTGATGAAAGGATGTTTTGGCAGCCCTAGCCACCTTATGTGATCAAATCAGAATATGGCTCAAAGGATGTAAACTCCAAGTAGATGGAGTCCCCCTTGACCCTAGGGTCTCCATCGAGGCATTGTTGGATGAAAAGAATAATTTTAACATCTTGACCAAGCTTACCAATAAATGATTTATCAGATCAAAAAACCTGTTGAAGGTTTGAGACCCGTTTGACCACCCTTGAGAGCCAGTTTCTCTTTAAGGGCGCTGATATTCATGCACTAAAGGATCAGGTTGCCCAAAAAAGGCTTCCATTTCATCCTCAACCAAAACTGGGATGATATCCAGAGAAGACCTCAAGGGCCAAAGATGACAGTTGGACCAGCAGGTCCCCCACAACTGTGCAAAGACTAAGATTTAGAAGCTTGAACTAATTCCTGGCATTAAAACTCTCTCCACACTTCTTGTAACTAACTTTAAGCTTAGAATAAATAGAGGTTCACCCCTGGATAGGAAATCTTTGCCTCTTTTTATATGCCTATGAGAGTTCCATGGAAGAGGCCACTGACCAGCAGAAAGTGAAGTGTATCCACTTTTGCCTTAACAGCTCTTCTCAGGAGATCATAAATCACCACTTGAAAGAATGCAACACCTGGGAGCAGGTCCATACGGCCTTAATCCAAAAATTTGGCAGCAATAAAACCTTGGCCAATCAAAAACACTCATTCATGGGTATCCGCCTGAATAAAGGGGAGAGCCCCATGGTGTTTGGCGGTCATTTCTATGTCCAAACGCAACCCTTGGTTACCACAAATCGTATTACCTTGGATGACGCCATTATCACAGCCATCTCCACATTAGGATCCTATCCTAAGGTTCAAATGCATATGATTGGCCAAAAACAGTTTTACCTGCATTCAAGAAATCAAGAAAGAAATTAACGAGATTTCTGCATCAGTTCTGCATTTTAAAGCTAGCTCTTCAGCTTTCTCCAACTATCCTTGGTCCATGTGGTTGAAAACCAGAAAGATCATTGACTTTAAAGTACTTACTGCAATGACTTCCATTACAGCACTAAGACATGCTGGAAACGACTTACTGAGGAGGCGGGAAAAAGGAGGTCAGCATAAAGGTCAAGGCGCTCCATGATGAAATCCCTACCACGCCCCAAGAATCACCATTGACCTCAAACAAACGTGGAGCTATTGTACCTGAAGAAGAAGTTTCAGTACCCATTGATAATAAAGAAATCGATACTGCTTACAATTCTTCTGATGTCTCTCTTATGTTTCTCATGATACCTCCACAGTTTAGAAGTCTGGTTATCCATTTTGTTGTTTGAGTTTATAAGATTTTAGTTCTCGCCATAGTCAACAGTGGTTCCCCTGTAAATGTTATATCATCCAAGTTGGTGAAGTGTATCAAGATTGCTCTGGACTTGCCACATTATATGGAGTATGGCACAGCTGGACTGCAATGTACCCGATCTATAGGGGCCTATTCTTCCCTACCTATCCAATTTGTGAAGCTCTCTATAAATAAGCGTAGCCATCACACTGGATAACCTGCTATATGACCTTTTTCTTGGAACTCAGTTTCTCCAGGACTACTCAGCGATAAAATATAATGACATCGGATTTTTATCTCTACTGGGGCATTGGGTCCCCCTATTCTTTTAAACTTCCTGAAACTCTAAGATGGAGGTCAAGTCCTGAGCATGCCTATTAGAGAGTGAGGGCTGAATTGACTGACTCAAATATCACATAAGGGGCTCTGAGGTCAGGTTGCCCCCACCTGCTGTTGATGGACAAGAAGGCATGCCAATCTACTTACCTAGGGCGAACACTATACCTCCAAAGTCCCAAATTATTGCCAATACCTGTGTTCATGTTAACATCCCCTCTGGATGCCTTCTGAAAATCCAAGGTCTAGATAACCCATCCACCAAGGAGATCTAACCTGGACAGAAATTTTAGATCCAACTTATTCTGGAGCTATATAATTATTGTTGGCTAACTTTATTGACAAACCCAGGGTAGTAGACCAAACAGTCCTGCTTCCAATGTATGCCTCCTACCAGTAGAGGTTGTTGACAATGTCTGTGGTTTTGGGAGTCTAAGGAACTTTGGTTTCGAGATGCCACATCATTAGCCCTGGGTGACAACAGTATTGGAAAGGATCTCACTGAAGACCAACAGCATAAAGTTCAAGAATTATTGGAGGAGTATTCAAACTTATTTTCAGCCTCACCTAAGACTTTGGAAAAATGGATGAAATTCTACATCATGTGAAGACTGAGGACTCTCCCCTCTTCCAGTCCTGAATTTACCAAAAAAATAAGGTTGAAGAAGCCCAAGTGGCGGTGGAGCTTAGACAATTACTCAAAACCAGACTCTTGGTGCCTTCACGCAGCCCTTGGGCCTCTCCTCTCCTGCTAGTTTGGAAGAAGGATGGAAGCAATTGGGTGGTGATGGACTATTGATGGCTCAACTCCATCACCAGAAAAACAGTTATCCTCTTCCTCAGATTGATGACTCTCTCTGACTGCTCACTGAATCGCAGTAATTTTCCATAATGGACATTACCAGAGGATATTGAGAAGTGGAGCTCGCCCCCAAAGATTGAGCCAACTGCGCACTTATAGCCAATGAAGGGCTATTTGAACCCACAAATATACCCCATGGTCTCCATAATGCTGGCCACTTTTCAACCTGCCATGGATGGGATCCTTGGGGACTTGAAGCTAATGTTTGTCCTCATCAACCTTGAAGATAACACTGTCTTCTCACGAACTTTTAATAGACACGTGGAGCATATTTGGGAAGTTTTTAATTGGTTTAGAAGACTTTGATAAAGCTTAAACCTATAAAGTGTTCCTTCTTCAAATAGGAAATGGAGTTTCTGGGACACAAGGTCTCAAATGATGGCATCCAGCCCATACTAGACAAATTTGACACCATAAAAAAGATGTCGCGCCCCAGAGCCTAAGGAATATTCAGGTATTCCTTATCATGGTGGGTTTATTATTGTCAGTTTATTCCTCAGTTTGATGACCTAGATGAGCCTCTATTTTACCTCCTGAAGAAGAACGCTCCTTTTGAGTGGCGGCTGTAACAAGACCTTGCTTTTAATATGCTGAGAACTGCTCTTTGCACTAAACCCATTTTGGTCTCTCTGAGTTTTGATCAACTTTTTTTTTGTTCATGGATGTAAAGTGATGTCACCGTCAGGGCCACCCTAGCCCAGCACGATGAAAATCATATCAACCATAAATTGGCCTATTTTAGCAAGACTCTGAGTAAAGAGGAGCTATAGCAATACCAAGTGGGAATGCCTGGCTGTCTTGCTAGCGATCAAACACTTTTGGCCTTATCTCTATGGCAAAACTTTATCATTGTCACTGATTATTCTTTGCTCCGGTGGCTCCAGCAGATGAAGGACCCAGATGGCCATTTAGCCAGATGGGCCTTAATACTGCAGAGCTATGATTTCAGTATTATTCAATGCATGGTCGCAATCCACCAGAAAACTGATGGCCTCTCTAGAATTCCATTATTGGCTGATCTAACCCTAAGGAGGACTGACTGTATGAATAATTGTCAGACTTGTAGATGAAATTTGGAAGCTCCTGAGGTCTAAGCTGAGCTCTAAAATGACTCAATATCTCAAATCAAGGATGGGCTTCTATATAAGAGGATCAATAAGAAATGGCTCCCTTATGTCCGCCCCTCTTTTCAAACTGACGTTATCCTAGAGGGCATAATACTTTGGGACGTGGAGCAGTTAAGAAGCTCAATAATAATTGAAGACAAAATGTTACTGGGGACCAAGTGGTGGAAACCATCCATGATGTCCTGTAGCCTGTATGACTTGCTGATCCAAATCTGGGCCAGTCCCTGATACCAACGTGCAATCGTTGCCCCAACGGGACACTTCAATGTCATTAGCATTGATGTGATAGGACCTCTTACTACTGGGTTGTATGGCTATAAATATATCATACTAGTAGTGGACCATCTAACTAAGTGGGTCAAAAAGATTTCAGTACACACTACCACTGCAAAAGCCATGGCTCTCTCGTTATTTGATCCATTTTCACCTAGAACGGATGCCCACAAACTTTACTTTAAGACAATAGATTAAATTCACCTCGCAGATAGTACAAGAATTTACTTCACTTATTGGCACTAATAAAAGTCTTGCCACCCCTAACAACCCATCCACTAATGGGGTAGTGGAACGCGCTAATGGAATCCCTGTTTCTATTTTACAAGAGATGGCCGCCTCTGATCCTGCTCAATGGAATCATTATCTACCCAGAGCCTTACTTGCCTATAGAGTAAATTACCATTGAGTCATTAAGATGTCCCCATTTAAAGCTCTATATGGACGTGCCCCCAGCTCCCAAGCAGCGTTCAGCCTTTGCTCAAGACCTCCGCTCATGAGAACACTGCTTAACCATGAGAGCCTTAGCCAATGAAATTATCTGGCTTCAAGCCTTAGCCACGCAAGGCATCGTCACCACCACTGAAAGGAGACATCCCAATTTGATGCTGGCCGACCCTCCTTAACCTTTTTTAATTAAGTGACATCATTCTCTTTTATCACCATTGACTTGGAGGTTGACAGTTTAAGCTTGACGTTCATTGGTCCAGATTTTATAAGGTCATTCATAAGTGAACTCTGAGTACTCCATTGCTAACGTCAATCAGGGGATATTTGTAAAGAGAATGTCTATAGCTCTCCTGTTCCAAGTGTGGTGGTGCGCAGAGCACAGCCACACCTCTAAGGAACTAGTCGTCAGTGTTATGGAAAGCATATCCCCGCAGAAGGTGCTGGAGCTGGAGTAACACAGGGAAAGGGTGTACAACGCGGAGAAATATTCATAGATAACATACAAACAACAAAACTTGGGTGGACCTCAAATGGGAATCCATACTCAAGCGAATACTGGATTGGAGTGCTGTGGCACCTTGGTCTGGAGGGGACCAGGGCGGCCCAGCGGTGCACCAGATTCAGTAGTTGATTTTGTGTGAATAAAATGACTGACATTGTTTGAGACCTCCCCAAAGAGGTTCATACACAGGTTTGCCCAAGTTAACATAAAACAGAAACTGATGAGATATTTTATTAATAGGGAAGTCGACCAACGAGGAAGGTTGGTCACAAGGAATCATACTTAAACATTTATGGGGGAATCATCGATTGGTGAGTGTGGTGCTAAGCCCAAGTGCACCAATAAGCGCACACTTCCATTGGACAGGGTACTATAGCTGTAGATTGACCAAAATTGAGTGATTAATTAAAGCAATGCCACCTGAGTTGGAAATTTCAGAAACTGAATGGGTTTTGAAACCCCGTTTGCTGAGCAACTGAATTGAACCATCTTTATTTTTAATGTAGCTGGTGCGTTTTAACGCCCAGGCTGTATTGCCAAGATGTAAATCTTGCACATTCAGAGGACCAACCTGGGCATATTTGGTCAGTACCAGCGTTGGTCCAGGGTACGCTTAAGGTCAAGGAGGCCTGCCAACTTCACTTTATTGGCATCCTGACGTGCAACTTTGTCCTTGCTGTTATTTCACACAATTATGTCATCGTTAAGTCATGATATTACCCTCTTGTTATTTTGGGGCTCCACACCCCCTTCAGGGGCTTGCGCCAGGGAAAAGTTATTGTGGGCTGGGGCCAACTTCATTACAGCAACAGTTTGCTTTGACTGAGATCCGGTGGCCTGGGGAAATGTTTGTAAATAACATTAATCAGGTCTTGGGCATGTGCGCAGTTGCGCGCTGGTACCCAACTGTTTTTCCCTGCATCAAATACTTTACAGGATACAAGGTATTCAAGCCTTCTTTTCCTTGGCAAGAGGCTACTATCTTCTCCACTTCCCACTATGGCACCCCATCCACGAGATAAGCCTCCGGGGTCTCTGGTTGGGGCCCTCAAAAAAAGTCAGATTGCTTTCATGAAAGACTGAGAATATCCATAATGAGGGGGGAAGATCCAAGTGGTATGAGGCGTGGCCCACCATCCTGACAACGCGGTAAAACCCAATCCTCTTTGGTATCAGCTTTTTACATGGCTGCTTTATATGGATTCTAAACCCCAAGCATCATGAGATCTCCTTCTTTGTACGCTGGACTCACCCATCTCCTTCCATCGGTGATATCTTATAATCTTGAATTGTCACCTCCAAATTTGTGAAGACCCCATGGTGTACTTTCTTGATAGTCTTAGCAAAGTCCACCACCGCTTTGACTTTAAATCCGCAACTGGGCTCCATGTTGAAGGCTGGTTTAAACCCATTGTTGGCGAAAAATTGGAACAGCCAATAGACGCATGTTGAGTGTTGTTGTAGCTAAACTGGGCCATGGGAAGGTGAGAAATCCAATCTGAATGCTCCGTGGCAGTGTAACACCGCAGGAACTGTTCCAAACACTGGTTCACTCTTCAGTCTGCCCATCTGATTGGGGTGATAGGCAGTCAAACGGCAGGGGCAAATATGAAGAGTCTTACACAACTCTTCCCAAAAGACAGAGGTAAACTGAGGTCCATGATCACTAATTATTTCTTGGAGGACCTCATGAAAAGAAAATACATGAGAGATGAAGAGCCTAGCCATCCCAGCTGCAGTTACTATGGCTTTTCAGGGAATGAATTGGGCGAACTTTGTAAAACGGTCCACTACTACCATGATGGCATCATTGCCATAAGTACAGGTAATTCCACAATAATATCCAGTGATAAAGAAGTCCAAGGCCCTTCAGACTTTTAAACTGGTACCAATGACCCCGCTTGTGTCTAGCGATTTGGTTACATTTGGTTGCAAACCAGGCACTCTTTACAATACTTTGCCACCTGCGCTGCTAGCCCCTTCCAATTGTAAGTGCAGCGAATTAGCTCCAGAGTCTTCGCTTCCCAGGATGACCAATGGTGAATCCATCATGATGGTCCCCAATGATTTCCAGGCGGAGTAGTCTGGCGTGAACCCATAGGCGTCCCTGAAACCACACCATATCATCCTTCACGTGTTAACCTCTGGTAATGTCCTCTTGATTCAACGCGCTCTTGGCAAGGACCATAGTATATTCAGCTGATAAAGCTGTGATAGGACTATCTTTAAGAACATACCATATTTCCTCCGCATTTTTCAGAAAAGCGAGCGCTGGCCTGTGGGCTGTGGGAGGGAAATTTGAGACACAATCTTACCCAGCGGAATCATCAAGTGGGTATTATGCATCTCTACCTCCTTAGGATTGCGAGCTAGTGAAAGGTTGCAGCCAAAGTATCCGCCAAACCATTCTTCTTGCCCTTAGTAAACTCATAAGAAAACACAAAATGGGCTAGGGTCTCATGCCAGTGGGTTTGCCGTGGGGTCAAAATATGAGTTGCATGGTAGTACAACAAGGCAAGTGATCTGTACGCACATGTAATGGTTGGAGTGAGCCATGCAAGTGATGACGCCAATAAGTCAGCGCCTCATTTACTGCCAATAACTCTTTGCCATAAACAGTGTAGTTTAACTTGGGTAGAGACATCTTCTGAGAAAAATATCCCACCGGATGCTCTATTCCATCTTCACCCACTTTTGATAAGGCAGCTGCTATGGCGAAGTTGGAGGCAACTTTAGACACAATGAACTCCTTTTCAGGATTTACATGGCGAAGGACAGACGTGGACAACATGGTGCATTTTACTGCTTGGAAGGCATCCTAAAAATGGTTGCCACTGGAGTACTTTAGCTTTACTCACCTTATACAGGGGCGCCACAACCTCAGAAAGATTTGGCGTGAATTTCTTAAGGAAAGTACATGTTCCAAAAAACTCCTCAATTCCTTGACCAAAGTTAGGGTGGGCCACTCACAAATAGCCTTCTCCTTGTCTAGAGTTATCATGTGTTCTTGCTCAAACACGACATTGTCCAGGAAGGTGACCTGGGACTTGAAGAATCTCTATTCTTTGGTTTCAGAGTAAGGCTGGATGTCTTTAATCTCTCCACCATTTGGTGAAGGTTAACTGCATGGGACTCATGATCAGGGGAAAACACCAGAATATCATCCAAGTAGGTGACCGCGCATACCCCCAGCAGGTCCTCCAAAGCTACATCAATAAGGTGTTGAAAGATAGCAGGGGCATTTTTAAGCCCAAAGGGCATAACCTAAAATTGCAAAATTCCCTTTCTGGTACAGAATGCGTTTAGCCACTCCTGGCCCTTCTTGATCCAGATCTGATTGAACGCGTTTAAACAATCCATTTTTTGAGAAGACTTTCGCCTCCATATATTGTGTAATTTGTGAGCCCAGTGGGATGGGATGTAAATCTGGTGCAGTGACGTTGTTTAGGTTCACATAATCTACTCATGGGCGTAAAGTACCATTGGCTTAACATGGAGAGAAGTGTGGAGCATACTGGGGTGGTAAGCTGAGATATTGCGCCTTTAGCTAACAGGTCCTTAACCCACATATCTAAGGCCACTTCCTCCTGTACAGTCAAAGGGTAAATTGAAGAAGATATATACACCAGATCAATGGTGAGCTTGAACTCACAATCAAACTCTGAATGAGCTGGTAGTACATCGATTTAATCATATCAAACGAAGATTCCAACCCCTTTAAACGGGAAGATAAGGGTACCTCCAGAGAAGGCTTAGGCAACGGAGCAAGACTGAGAGTGTGGATATTAGGCCAGTGGGGCAGATCGCCCTGATAATTAGCCTCAGATAATGGGACAACTAACTCACGACCATCCTTAAAAGTTAAGGACAAGGTGTAAGACATTTTTCTCCAGTCTTCAGAATAAGAAGGTTGGGGGATAAAGCTCAGCTGAAAAGAGGAAATGTCAGACATTTAAAAGTCCACGATTTTGAATTTATTGTGGGGAAGGCCGACCATGGGACGGACACTTCCGAATATGACTCAGACGAGACAAAACTTAGTACCAGGTGAGGCACCCCAGAGAAGCGATGCTATCTCTTGTTGCCAGCGGGAACGCCACTTATGGGAAGGGGAAGGGAACGTGTGTAGGGGGCGTAGCCACTATTGAGCACGTGTGGAGGAAGGGGTCTGATTTGATGAACCAGACTGGGAACCAGGAGGAGACCAGCTGCCGGCGACGTGGTGGGAGATATCCAAACATCCACGCTTGAAAGTGATCCACCAAATGAGACCGGAATCTGTGGACAGCTTCAGGGAGGGTGGTGATGGATCCGGCGATGGCATCCAAGACAATCATGTGGATAGTCCACATGGCGATTGCAACCACCAGAGCACGAAGGGAGGGTGGGAGGGGGAGGCCATTGATGTAGCAAACATATCTCTTGACAGACTAAAGGGATGTGTTTGATCCTGGCCTAGCAGACGTTGGACTTCGCGCCATATTACTTTAGAGGTGGGGCACTTCTCCAGGCGGTGAAACAGCGTTCCATACTGGCCACACACGACACAGGATGAGTGTAAAGCATTAGAGCGCTCAGCTGTATGATACACCCGCCTCAGGCAGCGCCACCATGGGAGCGGACTTGAGGCTGCAACAGAGGATGGTGTGCATATTTCCAGATAGTCTTTTGGGTCTCAGTGGAATAAGGGATGTCCATCATGTCCAGGTAGTCCACCCTGGATAGGACTTGGGGTCGAATGGGGATCACGCCATCATGGATGGGTAGCCCCTGTACCTCTTGTGTGAACTGAGGAGAGGGGCGGCCTCTTCGGGTTGTATGTCCACTAATACGAATTCTCCACTCTGCGCTTCTCATGGAGAGTAGGATTCATTTGTAGTGGGTTTTGGTCCCGTGAGGACCTGTGGCTGATGTGTGTGATGCGAGGTATTTCATCAGGGAGTGGGGTTTTGATGGATTGTTGAGGCCCAAGGCTCAGGAGAAGTTGGAGCGGGCCGCGCGGGACCAGTGTTGGGATGGGAGTGTAGGAGCAGTGACGGCCACAATCCAGGTGCCCAGGATCTTGGCGGCATGGGCTTTGAAGTCAAGTAGGCCCATGCCACCATAATGATGAGGGCCAAACATGACCTCTAGCCGTACTGGTGGAGGGCGGCCTGACCAAAGCCAACCTTGTAGCAAAGCATACAGGGATTTGAAGAAGCTTGGGGAGAAGGGGATGGCGTGGGCTCCAAACCAGACTTTGGATAGGAGCATAGAGTTGGCAAGAACAACCCTGCCAGTGAGGGTAGTAGGGTGGGCTCTGAGAGAGGCAATTCGCTTCGTCACGTTGTCCAGTATATGGCCCTCCATTACTGCTGACGCGTATCCTCCTGCCTCCAACCACACGCCCAGATGGCGTACCAGTCCTATGGTAGGTCGCGGCACAAAGGGGAGCACCAGTGAAGCGGTGTGTTTTGAGTTAGTAAGGCGTGGACTTGGGCGAGCAGCTGGGCTGGGTTGGGAACTACTTGCTGGGGCCCAGCAGTTCTGAAACCGACCAAGGAGGATGATTTCGGTTTTGGAGGCGTTCAGTGCCGCGTTGCTTACCCGGGAATATTCCTGGATGAGGGCTTCAAGCGCGCGTGCATCTTTGTTATTGACACCCCCACCACGCAATCATCTGAAAATGCCATCATCTTGACTGCGGTTTGGCCTGGCACATGGACCCCAGTGAGTTGGGCATTCACATTTCGCAGTAGTGGGTCAAGGCTGAAGTTGTATAAGAGTGGGCTCAGGGGGTCCCCTTGTCGCAAGCTCCTTTGAGGATGGACTACTTCCGTTAGGAAACCTGGGCCACGCACAGCCATTGTTGCAGATTCCGTGAGCAGCATCACCCAGTTAATGAAGCGGGGAGGTAGGCGGAGTTGTTGGAGGCAGGCCCTAAGGTATTCCCAGTTTACTCTATCATAGGCCTTTTGTTGGTCCAAGAATACAAATGCCCCAGAGGCTGTGGACTGACACACATTAGCCACAGAGTGCACGTTATCCCAAATCGACCTTCTGGGGATGAAACCGAATTGTTCTGGAGAGATGGTGGCAGATGCTACAGTCCCTAAATGGTTAGCCATGATTTTTGTTATATTTTGGTGTCTGTGTTTGTTAGAGAAATGGGGCGCCAGTTGGCTAAGTCTAGCCTATCCCCTTTCTTGAAGAGTGTGACTGTAAAAAGCCTCATGTCCTCCTGGTAGGAGGCGCATTTCCAACAGGCTTTGGTTGAGTGAGGCTAGCAGCAATGGGGATATATATTTAAAATATTTTTTGTAGAACTCATATGGAATGCCGTCTGGGCCTGGGCATTTTTGGTTTGGCGCACCGCGAATGGTAGTCCATAATTCGTTTGGAGTAATTAAATTCATTATTTCCGGGTATCAGAAAATGGTGCGGATATGAGCTCTGTCAAGAAATTCTGCCATTTCGGCCGGCTGAATTGGTTCGGCTCAGTATAACTCAGAGTAATATCTTTGCATTTCGATTGCCACTTTGGCCAGTGTGTCCACAATAGAATTATCCAATCTTCACACCTGTGTGCAGGCCACGCTCTGGCGTGGTGCAAAATTTTTTTGAAGAAGTATGCAGTGCACTTGTCACCTTTAGTGATGCGTGTGGCCCTGTATTAGACACAAACCTGATGTTTGTGTTGCCTTTCAAGTGCGTTGAGGTGGGCTGCTGCCTCCGCCCACTTCTGGCCCCAAGCAGGGCTATATCCTGAGGCTGGAATGTCGGACTCCAAGTGGGCCAATTCCACCAGCGCACACAATATAACTGCCGATGTGGTTCGTGAGCGTCTGGATGAGAGATGGCGATAGTGGCGGATGATGTCTTCTTTGAAAGTTGCCCATGTGGAAATGGGGTCCATGCAAAATGGTGCAACAAACGATTTTACCAAAGTTGCCTCTTCCACCCATGTAGAAAATCCTGGTGACGCAAGCTCTGGGGGGCGGATTTTGCACCAATGTGGGGCCTTTGCAACTGTGATGGGTAAGTGGTATGTTATTGAGACCAGTTGGTGGTCAGAGAATTCCATTTTCGTTGTTTTGAAGTGGGAGATGTGGGGTTAGAATTTTGCCGGTGCTAGAATAAGGTCAATGCGGGTCATGGACCTTAATTGGCTGTTGTGGATGTGGGGACGCATCATGTTTTTGAGCAGTGGGGCATGTCGCAGCAGCACATCCATTAACCCAAGGGTGGCTTTTAGAACGCGTAGTTCTACGTGACCCTGTGGGGCGTGGGGTGAGGGCGGCCACCGGTCCGTTGGTGAGGTTAGCCAACAGTTCATGTCACCAATTAGGAAAGAATCGGGGGGTAGCAGGAGGGATTTGACTGATGAGAAAAATTCCTGACGCTCTTGTGCACCGTTTGGGGCATAAATGTTGACGATTGTATGTGCAACATTGGCCCATGAGAAGGTGACAACGAGCACTCGGTCATTTAGGAATGTTTCTGAAGATGTGAATTTGAAAAAATTGTTTTTCCAAATTAGCACCCCACAGTGCTTCGACCAAAAGGATAGGGATGGTAGGAGCATTGTTTTCCAAGCATCCTCAGAACCTCGTGGACAGTGGGTTTCCTGGATGGCCAGGATATCCACGGGTAAATTATTTTGTAAAAAACTCAGTTTCCTAGCCCAGGATGGGGAGGCCTTGAGTCCGGCGATATTCAGCATCCCTAGAGTGAAGGTTTCCCCCATCGCATCTTAGGTGTGAGGGGTGGGCCCCCTGGCCCACCAGCCTCTTCCAGGTCCCCACAGGCTTTCACAGCAGCGTGGGTATTAGCAGCAATGCTATCAGGGTTTTTGTTAATTTTTGCATAAAGAGTCGCGTTGGCTTTGGCCTTCGCTTTTTGTTTTCCTGACGTCGGACGAATTTTTTGCAGTGCGGATAAGTTCAGTGCACCATCGAGTGGGGCAAAAAAAATTTTTTGTTTGGGATAGGTCCCAAGTCAGTTTCAACTGGGGCTTGGGTGCAGCGATTGGGTGAGATTGAATCTCCCATCGGATCCTTGGATTGAGTGGCCCATTCGACTTGGGCCTCCCAATCTGATTGGGTGATGGATTCCCAAGTTGCTTCCGCCATGAAGGTCTCCATGTCCTCCTGGCGTTGTGAGTGTGGGATGGTGGTGGTGACCTTGGCTGCTTCCTTGGCCGCGGTCCTATGGGCCTGCTTGGCCTTCTTCCGCTCCTGCGGGGAGATGGGCTTTACCAATAGGTAGCAGCCTTGTGCTCCCCACGGGAAAGCCTCTTTGGTACTTGCAGTTGGTTTGTAGTGCACCTCTCCGCTGGCCATGGCCGCCGAGGGGTGCTCTTGGAATGTAACGCCCTCTTTGATGGGGCACGCATGTGCCTTATAGCCGAATGCGTCACAGTGGGTGCAAATGGGGGCGCGCTGTCCACGGTTACCCAGAATGGGTGGGTGGTGTGCCCTGTGATATCAATAAAGGTGGAGTGCGGGATCTGGGTTAGGTCCTTTGCGATCTCCTCAGTTGGGGTCAGAACTGCGATGGCTTTGCCAGTGCACAGGTGTGGCATCAGTGTGAAACGTTGCATTTCAAAAGATTGTATTTTGCCATATATGGCGAGACCATCTTTCAGGTGTTGCTCCAAAATGTCACGTTTTACCATAGTAGGCAAAAAGTCAAATGTGAGGAAATTTGGTTTGATTTTGTCCATCTGGTGCATTTAGTTTCAATGACCCGTTGCCCTTTGGGGAGGTCTACCACTTTGCGCACCGCTGCAGCCTCGTCTGCTGCTATTTTGCTTTCAAAACCTAGGTCCAGCCAACCGCGCGACATGGAGTGAGGTGCAACGTACACCACAGTCGGGAAAATTTTGTGTACATCTTCACAAAATTTTTCCCATAGGGCCATTTTTTGGATGTCCAGATACACACGGACTCCGAATTCCACCAATGAAAGTGGCTGGGAATGTGGCGTGTTGATGTACTGGTTGCATCATGCTTGCCACGCGAGTATCTCCAGGGAAATTGTGACCGCCAGTTTTTTTAGATTTTTTTCTATTCCGCCGGATTCTCCAGGGCGTTTTTGAACATTAGAGGCCGCGGCCCTTCCGCCTACTCCTCTTGCCTTGCTTGCCCAACTGCTCCCAGACATGGGCGCAGACTAATCCCTCTATGAGATTATCAAACTAGATTTAGTCTTGAATTGAATGGGTTGCAAAAGTATTTGCAATGAGAAAGAAAAGGCAAAAGTCCACAATTTTAAGGAGATTAATTTAAATGAAAAACAATGATACTATCAGCCAAAAAAAAAAACTCTGGCCAATTTTTAGTGGAACCCTGCAAATCATGGTAACATTATTTAAAATACCTCACGGAGAAATACCACTAATTTAAGCAGTCAGATTACTCCAACCACGTGGCGGACTCTGGGGCATCCATTAGAAGGTACTCCCCTTCTACAACCAGGTCCATTCAAGCACCTATGTGTGAACAACAACCTTTTATAGGCTAGGCGGCGGTCCACCAAGGTGCAATAAATTTATCAAATGGGGGATTGGCTGAAATACATCAAATTATTACCTCATGGGTATGTATTGGCCATTAATGATTCCCCGTCCATCATTCAGTAAAAAAGAAGTGAGTTTGCTGAGCTACGATAGGCTAAAATTGCATATTACCTTAATTTGATTTCCCAAGCTGTACAAACGTCGAGCCTTGACGTTTTAAATACTATTATCAATTTATTAAGTAGACACTTTTTTTACCTCCATGCTGCGCCAAATAAAAATCTATAAATTTAAACCTTTTCAGTATTTATTTATATATATTATTTTTCAGATAAGTGGTGAGAGAAGCCCTCATTGTATATTGTTGGATTAGAGGTAAATAAGCACCAGCGAGCCTTTTCCAGCCATAAATCCAACACAAGGTATTGTATTTCAAGTTGGTTCTGACGTCAAACTTTCGCCACCACTCTATTCCTAAAACAATGGGTACAGAAGGTTTTTGATTGCTTGGAAACGTTCTGACAAATGATACTTGCCCACTTGATAATCCACTAACACTAGAACCTTCAGTGTGGAATTACCTTGAGAAGCCTCTCACCTAACCATCCACCTGGCAAGTAACTAAGATCAAGGTAGTCAGCTAGGTCTTGGTTAATAAAATTCTCAGAGGCTCCAGTATCCACCAAAAATAGCAGTGCTGATTTTCTCCTAAAGGGGATGAAAGGGTAGCAGTCAATAAAAAGTATCATGAATAGTCTTCATTCATAGTAAACAACGCCAACACTTCACCATGAAAATCTTCTTTAGAAATAAGCATGCCACCAGGTACGTTTTCGCATCAAAAAATGGAGAGGGATAGTTGGCCACTCTTACTAGTGAGGTCACATATCCCACCATATCTTCAGCAGTTGCATATAAATTTTTATATTGTATAAAGTAGCTCCTTCTCCACCTCCTGTGTTCTGCGGATCATGGTAGGGGTCAAGAGCGAGTTCTCTGGGGGATTTGGTATACGAAATGAGTTCCATACAGGGCCATAAGAGAAAATATTTGGCTCATTTTTATAAGAAAATTGGTGTTATAAAACGCGTTTTGGGCTGAGAATGACCTCATACACATTTTGACAACATGAGTACATTGTTATCTAAAGGCCATTACCACCATGCCCTACATTGATGATCCCACCTGCACCGTCCAAACGCGGTGCCAAGAAAAATCATCTTAATTATATCATTTTTGTGATTTTGGTTGAGTTGGGTAATCATACCTCCTGGATTGTGAAGCATCCATATCCATCATGTAAGAGCAATAATGGTGGGCACTTCTTAGTTGGAGGTAGCAAGAATAACGCCAAGACTCCCCAACCATTGGCCAAATGAGATAATGGTGGTGTGCCCCATCAAGGCCATGACAAATGGCAGGCAAACCCAAATTTCACTTGGTGAAAGCCTCACATGGATAATTCTACTGCATGCAAATAAAAGTGGTTGGTCAACTAATGTAAGGAGAGTGTCTATAACTTTCCCATTTCAAACATGGTGGTGCGTGGAGCACAGCCACACCGCCAAGGAACTAGTCATCAGTGTTATGATAAGAGTAGCCCGCAGAAGGTGAAGGTGCCAAAGTAACACAGGGCAAGGGTGTACAACGCGGAGAAATATTAATAGATAATATGCAAACAACAAAACTTGGGTGGACCCCAAAGGGGAATCCATACTCAAGAGAATATCTGGATTGGAGTACTGTGGCAACTTGGTCTGGAGGGGACCAGGAAGCCCAGCGATGGACCATATTTGGCAGTTTATTTTGAGTGAATAAAATGGCTGATTTTGTTTAAGACCTTCACAAAAGAGGTCTGCGCACAGGTTCGCCCAAGCTAACATAAAAAAGGAAACTAGCAAGGTATTATAATAATAGAGAAAGTGACCAACGAAGAAGGTTGGTCTTACATCGATGAATCCCCCCTCGGGTTGGGACCATCTAGTACTAAAAAAAGAAGGTTGGTCTTGAGGAATAATACTTAAACAATTGCGGGGAATCATCAATTGGTGGAAATGGTGCTAAGCCCAGGTGAAGTAATAAGAGCATGCTTCCATTGGGCAGTGTACTATAGCTGGAGATTAACCAAACTTGAGTGATTGATTGAAGGCAAGGCCAACCCAAGTCAGAAAGTCAAAATTGAATGGGTTTCAAAGTCTCGTTTGCTGAGCAACTGAATTGAATCATTTTTATTTAAAGCGTAGCTAGTGCATTCTAACGCCTAGGATGTAATGCCAGGACGTGCATCATGCACATTCTTAGGACCAACCTGGGCATATTTGGCCAGTACCCAGCATTGGTTCAGGGTATGCTTAAGGTTATGGAGGCCCGCCAACTTCACCTTATTGGCCTCCTGACGTGAAGCTTTTTCCTTGCTGTTGGCTCCCAAAATTATGTCATCCTCAAGCCATGACAACAATGGTAAATTAAGTGCATGTCTGATTCCTCTAGCCCTATATTATCCTCCAACAGAATATTGAGAGGGGCGTTGTTGGGATTTGAAATGACCTTTAAGATGAAATCCCTGCTCCTTAATTGAGCCTCAAAAAATAAACTATTGAACCAGCACAAACGAAACCTTACCCTGAAGGCGCCAAAACTAAATTTGATATGGATTCTAAATCTATTGCGAGGAATGCTGACCAGGGGACAGATACTTCCGAATTTGACCCAAAAGAAATGAAACTTAGTAACAGGGAAGGCACCCCAGAGAAGCGATGCTAACTCTTGTTGCCAGCGGGAACGCCACTATAGGGAGGGGAGGGGACGTGTGAAGGGGCTGTAGCCACTATTGAACACGTATGGAGGAAAGGGTCTGATTTGATGAACCAAACTGGAAACCAGGAGGAGACCAGCTGTTGGCGACGTGGTGGGAGGTATCTAAACATCCACGCCTGAAAGTGGTCCACCAAATGAGACCAGAATCTGTGGACAGCTTCTGGGAGGGTGGGGGTGGAACCTGCGATGGCATCCAAGACAATCGTGTGGATAGTCCACATGGTGATTGCGACCACCAGAGCATGGAGGGAGGGTGGAAGGGGGGATACCATGGATATAGCAAACATATCTCTTGACAGACTGAAGGGATGTGTTTGATCCTGGCCAAGCAGACGTTGGACTTGCCATATCACTTTAGAGGTAGGACACTTCTCCAGGCGGTGGAACAGCGTTCCATACTGGCCATGCACAACGCAGGATGAGTGTAAAGCGTTAGAGCGCTCAGCTATACAGTACACCCACCTCAGGCACCGCCACACATGGGAACGGATTTGAGGCTGCAGAGGGTGGTGTGCGTATTTCCAGTTAATCTTCTGGGTCTCAATGGAGTAAGGGATATCCATCATGTACAGGTAGTCCACCCTGGATAGGACATGGGGCCGTGTGGGGATCACACCATCTTGAATGGGTAGCCCCTGTACCTCTTGTGTGAACTGAGGAGAGGGGCGGCCTCTCTGGGCTGTGTGTCCGCTAATATGGATTCTCCACTCAGCGCTCCGCATGAAGAGAAGGATTCGTTTGTAGTGGGTTTTAGTACCATAAGGACCTGTGGCCGATGGGTGGGAAGCTAGGTATCTCATTAAGGAGTGAGGGTTTAATAAATTGTTAAGGCCCGAGGCGTGGGAGAAGTTGTTGCGGGCTGCACAGGACCAGTGTTGGGAGGGAAGCGTAAGGGCAGTGACAGCCGCAATCCAGGTGCCCAGGATATTGGCAACATGGGCTTTGAAGTCAAGCAGGCCCATGCCACCATGATGATGAGGGCCAAAAATGACCTCAAGTCATACTGGTGGTAGGTGGCCTGACCAAAGCCATCCTTGCAGGAGGGCATACATGAAAATTGAAAAAGCCTGGGGAGAAGGCGATGGCGTGGGCTCCAAACCATACTTTGGAGAGTAGCATAGAGTTGGCTAAAACTATCCTGCCAGTAAGGGAAGTAGGGTGAGCTCTGATGGAGGCTATGCGCTTTGTCACGTTGTCTAAAATACGACTCTCCATTACTGCTGAGGCATACCCGCCTGCCTCCACCCACACGCCCAGATGGCGGACAGGCCCTATGGTAGGGTGTGGCACGAAAGGGAGCACTAGTGGGGCGGTGTGGGGTGAACAGGGAGGACGAGCACGTGTGTGAGCAGATGGGCTGGGCTGGGCACTTGTCGCTGGGGCCATCATGCTTGATACCAACCAAGAAGGATGATTTCAGTTTTGGAAGCGTTCAGTGCAGCATTACTTACCCTGGAATACTCCTGGATGAGAGCTTCAAGCGCGCGTGCATCTTTATTATTAGACACCCCGACCACACAATAACCTGCAAACGCCGTCATCTTGACTGGGGCTTGCCTGGTACATGGACCCCAGTGAGGTGGGCATTCACGTTTCAAAGTAGTGGGCCAAGGCTGAAGTTGTATAAGAGTGGGCTAAGGGGGTCCCCTTGTCGCAAGCCCCTTTGAGGGCGGACTACTTCCGTTAGAAAGCCAGGGCCATGTACTGCCATTGTTGCAGATTCCGTGAGCAGCATCACCCAGTTGATGAGGCGAGGGGGTGAGCGGAATTGATGGAGGCAGGCCCTGAGTTATTCCCAGTTTACTCTATCATAGGCCTTCTGTTGGTCCAAAAATACAAGTGCCCCAGAGGCTATGGACTGGAATGCGTTAGCCACAGAGTGCACGTTGTCCCAAATTGACCTTCTGGGTATGAAATTAAACTATTTTGTGGAGATGGTGGCAGATGCTACAATCCCTAAATGGTTAGCCATGATTTTTGTTAAAATTTTTGTATCCGTGTTAGTTAAAGAAATGGGGTGCCAGTTGGCTAAGTCTAGCTTGTCCCCTTTCTTGAAGAATGTGACAGTGAAGGCCTCTTGACCTCCTGGTAGAGGGCACGTTTCCAGCAGGCTCTGGTTAAGGTAGGCAAGCAGCAGTGGGGATATATATTTGAAGTACTTTTTATAGAATTCATATGTAATGCCATCTGGGCCTGGGCATTTCTGATTTGGTGCACCGCGAAAGGCTGTCCAGAGTTCATTTAGAGTAATCAAATTCATTAATTCTGGGTATCAGGAAATGGTGCGGATGTGGGTGCAGTCAAAAATTTCGCCACTTCAGCTGGCTGAATTGGATTGGATCAGTATAAATCAGATTAATACTTTTGTATTTTGATTGCCACTTCAGCTGGCGTATCCGCGACAGAACCATCCGATCTTTGCACCTGTGTGCAGACCACACTCTGGCGCAGTGTGAAGAATTTTTTAAAAAAATTTGCGGTGCACTTGTCACCCTCTGTAATGCGTTTGGCCCTGTACTGAACACAAACCTGATGTTTATGTTGCCTTTTGAGCGCGTTGAGGTGGGCAGCTGCTTCTTCCCACTTCCAGCCCCATGCAGGGCTGTAGCCTGTGGCTGGGATGTTGGATTCCAGGTGTGCCAACTCTGCCAGAGCGCGCAAAATGATGGCTGATGTAGCTCGTGAGCGTCGGGAGGAGAGGTGGTGAGAGTGGCGGATGGTATCCTCTTTGAAGGCTGACCATGTGGAAATTGGGTCCGTGCAAAACGGTGCAACAAACTCTTTTGCCAATGTTGCTGATTCCACCCAAGTGGAAAATCCTGGTGATGCAAGTTTGGGGTGGCGGAGTTTGCACCAATGTGGGGCCTTAGCCACTGTGACAGGTAAGGGTATGTTATTGAGACCAGCAGGTGGTTGGAGAATTCGATTTTTGTTGTTTGGAAGTGGGAAATGTGAGATTGAAATTTCACCAGCGTGAGGATAAGGTCAATGCGGGTCATGGACCTTAATTGACTGTTGTAGATGTGGGGGCGCATCATGTTTTTGATCAGCGGGGCTTGCCGCGGCAGCACATCTATTAACCCAAGGGTGGCCTTTAGAATGCGAAGTTCTACATGACCCTGAGGGGCGTGGGAGGAGGAGGGCCAACGGTCCATGGGTGAGTTTAGCCAACAGTTCATGTCGCCAACTATGAAAGGGTCAGGAGGTAATGAAAGGGATTTGACCGCCAAGAAAATTACTGACGCTCTCATGCACAGGTTGGGGCATAGATGCTGATTATAGCATGCGCCACGTTGGCCTATGAGAAAGTACCAATGAGGACTCGGCCATTGAGGAAGGATTCTAAAGATAAAAATTTAAAAAATTGTTTTTGAACTAGCACCCCACAGTGCTCTGACCAGAAGGATAGGGATGGGAGGAGCATGGTTTTTCAAGCATCCTCAGAACCTCGCGGACAGTGGGACTTCTGGATGGCCAGGATGTCCACGGGTAAATTTTTTTGTAAAAACTCAGTTTTCTAGCCTGGGACGGCGAGGCCTTGAGTCCGGCGATATTCAACATCCCTAAAGTGAAGGTTTCCATCACACCTTAGGTGCGAGGGGGTGAGCACCCAGGCCCACTAGCCTCCTCTAGATCCCCATGGGCCTTCACGGCAGTGTGGGTGTTGCAGCAACGTTATCAGTAGTTTTGTTGATTTTAGCAGAAAGGTTCACATTGGCTTTTGCCTTCACTTTTTGTTTCCCTGACGTTGAACAAATTTTTTGCAGTGTGGATGAGTTTGGTGCACCAACGTTTGGGTCAAAAAAATTTTTCAGGTAGGTTGGAAACCAAGTCAGTTTCACCTGAAACTTGGTTGCAAAGGTTGGGTGAGATTGAGTCACCCATCAGATCCTCAGATTGGGTGGCCCAATTGGCATGGGCTTCCCAATCTGATTGGATGATGGATTCCCAAGTCGCTTCCGCCGCGAAGGTCTCCATGTCCTCCTGGCATTGTGAGTGTGGGATAGTGGTGGTGGCTTTGGCCGCTTCCTTGGCCGTGGCCCTGTGGGCCTGCTTGGCCTTCTTCCGCTCTTGTGGGGATATAGGCTTTACTAGTAGGTAGCAGCCTTGTGCTCCCCATTGGAAAGCCTCTTTGCTGAGGGTTGGTTCATAGTGCGCCTCTCCACTGGCCATGGCCACCGAGGGGTGCTCTTGGAATGTGATGCCCCCCTTGGTGGGGCATGTGTCTGCCTTATGGCTGAACGCGTCACAGTGGGTGCAGATGGGGGGTGCGCTGTCTACGGTTACCCAGAAAGGGTGGGTGGTATGCCCGTTGATATTGATATATGTGGAGTGCGGGATCTGGGTTAGGTCCTTCACGATCTCCTCAGTTGGAGTCAGAACTGCAATGGCTTTGCTGGTGCACAGGTGTGGCATCAGCATAAAGCGTTGCATCTCAAAGGATTGTATTTCTCGATATATGGTGAGACTATCTTTCAGGTGCTGCTCCAGAATGGCCCATTTGACTGTAGTGGGCAAAAAAGTCAAACGTGAGGAAAATTTGGTTAGATTTTATCCATCTGGTGCATTTGGTTTCAACAACCCGTTGCCCTTCAGGGAGGTCAATCACTACGCGCACCACAGCAGACTTATCTGCTGCCTCCTTGCTTTCAAAACTGAGTTCCAGCCAACCGCATGAAATGAAGTGAGGTGCGATGTACACCGCAGTTGGGAAAAAAGTGTGCACATCCACAAAATTTTTCTCATAAAGCTGTTTGTTAGATGTCCAGAATTACCTGGACTCCATATTCCACTGATGAGAGTGGTTGGGAGTGCGGCGTGTTGATATACTGGTTGCATTGCGCTTGCCAAGTGAGGTTTTCTGGGGAAATAGTGACCGCCAGTTTTTTATTTTTTCTAGTTTGACAGTTTCTCCAGGGCGTTTTCGCACGTTGGAGGTCGCAGGCCTACCACCTGTGCCTCTTACACAGTGCATTCAAAAAAGTTCTGGGACTAATGTTTTAAAAACACAACTTTACAATAAATAAACTTTCTTTTATCATAATTTAACATACAACCTTTCCCTCTCTATACATATATATATTGCTAAAACAATTGTTAAAAGGTATGCACATAGTTCCTATTTTGTATAACCATGTTTAAACCAGCTGTCACATTCTTCTGAATTGTCTCTACTTTATCAAAAGGATGAACCTTCAGTGCCACCTTCAGATTATAATTATCCACCCTATTCACTAAATTTGGCTCTGTCTGACTTCTTTCTGTTCTCTAATATGAAGGTGGCACTGAAGGTTCATCCTTTTGATAAAGTAGAGACTATTCAGAAGAATGTTACATATGGTTTAAACATGGTTATACAAAATAGGAACTATGTGCATACCTTTTAACAATTGTTTTAGCAATATAAATATGTATAGAGAGGGAAAGGTTGTATGTTAAATTATGATAAAAGAAAGTTTATTTATTTGTAAAGTTGTGTCTTTAAAACGTTAGTCCCAGAACTTTTTGAATGCACTGTGTACCTTACTTGCCCAACTGCTCCCTGACATAAGCGCAGACTAATCTCCTCTTTGAGATTATCAAACTAGATTCAGAATTGAATTGAATAAGTTGCAAAAGTGATTGCAACGAGAGAGAAAAGTATAAAAGTTATATACAAGATTTAGATTTGATATGGAAGCATCATGTATATGAGACTTGATGGAAACACCTTCAGTAATGCTTTCTACACTTCCTGAATCATGAGAGGCGCCGCTCCACCACTGCTGTCATGAGGACAACGCAGTACATTGAGGGCGCTGCCCAGGCGGTTAATCCAGAAGGCAGTAAAATATCATGATCTTATGGGCCACGAAGATCCCTGAGGCACCACGTCCTACACGCCCTATAGTATAGATGCTTTCAAATAAAAAAAGAAGTCTATGTTCCTTCCATCTTTTTAATAAAAATCTCAACTAATTTTCATCTTTGAGCCCATTTTTAAACTTCAGCAACAGTCAAGAGAACTGTTATGCCGTGAACTTTTTTTTTGACTTTTTTGGATCATTAATCTTTGTTTTTGCTTTTTGCTCTCAATATAGTATTTAAATTTAAAGTTAGGACTTGATAAAGTGGATCATACCCTGGTTTTTCCACACAGAAGTATAATATTTTCTCTGAGAGGAAAATATTTAGTATACAGGATTTTATGAACATCTAGACTGTTTCTTATTTAAACAGCAGATTTTTTTCTGACTCTTTGCTGATTTCCTTCACCTGAGGCAAGACAAGATAATTATGCTCTTTAGAATTCTTCCTCCAACATTGGATGGCAAAATGCCCAGCTACACCACATTCATGACAGTGTTTATGGGATTTAACCATCCACTTTAGCATATCAGGAGTTTTCACCATAACGTGATTCTAGAAAAGCTATTTATGTCATCAAGACTCACCATATTCTAATATTCATAATGGGATTATATCAGGAGTTTGTAAGAATGCATTGAATGTTGAGCCTAACATTTTCAAATATTCCACCACATGAAAAGTGGAAGGTTTGGTTGCCAATGCCAAATCATAGTTTGTCGCAGATCTCTGTAGGGCCTAAGAGCAGTCTACAGGCAATATTAGAATCAAAGTCTGACAGAACTTTTTCAGAAGTTATTATTTGTGCTTCCTGAAACACAGTAAGCAAAAGCGGTTAATTTCTTTTTCTTCTTAAACTATATACCACGAACTTCTGTTTACAACTAGCAATCCGTTCAGGACTATTAAACTCATATGTGATTGCCTCATTGGTGTTGGAATTCAGGGGATTAGGATGCTCGCTGGTGCTTTGCACCCTGAATTTCAACGATATTTGCAGGAGATGCTACACTCTCTACTGCTGGGATAAATAATTTTTAGGGGGTTATTTAAACACTTCATACTTTAAAGTTTAAATTTTACAAATATATTAAAAAGGATTTATTTTATGAGTTTTTATTAGTCATGGCAACGGGGTCAAAGAAGAGCCCTAATAATATGTTGCTGCTTAGTATTTAAAATTCCAAAGCTTTAAGTGCAAGGGCTGAGAAACTCATTATAACTTACAAGCATCCAAATTAGTAATAATGGGGTTTTGACCTATCAGAACTCTTGATTTGAGCTTACTTCAATGGAATGGCCAATGGAGGGTTGATACTGAGTAGGAAAATTCCATTATTTATGGATTTAATATTTAACCCAATCATTGGGTGAGAAAATATTTGCACCTTGTGGGACCCCCTACAACCCTATAAAGTGTGGTGGTCTCCGTCTAGGTGCTTGAAGTAAACTGTAAGTGGGACAGAGAGGAACCTCAGACAGACTCCCTTGATTCTGCCGCATGGTTGGTGCAATCTAACTACCTGAACTCGTGCTATTTGCCTGAGAAGTATGAATAAAGGGATTACCCCAATTTGAGGGTTCTACCGAGAATCAGCCAGGGTCTTTTGGCTGATATTATTTTAATTACCTCCAAAACGCCCTTCTCACAATATTGGACTTGTAATTGTCCGACTTTTGGCATCTTTGTGCATCCAAATATCTCTGTTTTTTTAGTACTAGATGGTCCAAATATCTCTGTTAATCTGGGCCAACACCAGATTTTAACATTTGGTGTCTAAACAGTTGATGAAGGTCACCTATTTCTGATGGCCATCATATCCAAACATCATCATTCCAAAAAGTTAGAAGAAGGATAGGGTGTTATACCAAGGAAAATTAGGTAGTTTTGTTGTTTTCCAATATCCTTTAGTCACTACTGTGACAATAATGGACCAATAACCCTACTGACTAGTGGAGTATTCTTAAAGAGTAAGTACAATAGTGCCGAAAAACCCAGGCATATTTTTGAAGACTATAATTACCTAAAAAACTTTCCTCTTCTTAATTGCTGGTGGCTACATCAGCCTCCATCTAAGTGAAGTTGCGCTTATGAATTTAAGTTCATGTAACAGCTTAAAAAATTTGTTAAAGAACCCTAGAGCTGATGGAATCATTCTTTGTATGCTTCCTAAGCAGCCTTTTGAAACAAATCTACTTAATTGCTTCAGTCTTCTTTCTCTTCAAGGAAATAACTTTTACATACAGATCATTGTTAACCTTCACAACCAGTTTTACTCTCCATCAGCTTTTGTAACTCGTTCTTCCAAGGTAGTCAGATTGGATTGTGGCTCCAGATTCAAAAGTATTATAAATCAACGTCTTCTTTTCACTAGACAGTTTCTGAAGTTTGTTCTTATAAACATATTGCTGATAGCTCTATTAATCTAATTTGTCTGAAAACTTAACTACCCCTGTAGTGAAAAACAAATGTAAATTTTTAGGGTTTACTGCACCGGTTCATTTGATTTATTTTATTAAAGATAATGGTGCAGTGATAGAGGTATGAAGACAACTATTCAGTTGATTTTCTTGTGAACAATGGTATCATTCTCATCTAAGTAATCTCCTACAGAAGGCATGACAACCTTTTTATAAAAAATTGAAATTAAACAGAATAAAAAATTATCCCGCTTTTCTTACTGAAGGTACTGGAGCACAAAAAAAATAGATAAAGGAAACTATTTCTTAAACTTCTCTATAAGAGAACAGTATCTAAATTTTATTACTAATTAATTTAATACTGCAATGTAACTGTCTTCCAAATTTTTCGTCTATATTAAATAAAACAAGAAGTTTAAATAGGTAATTTAGCACTCAACTTTTTTGGTTGACACCCCAATGGGAATGGCATTCATCACTAAATAAAATTTTCCTTAAAGAGTTGTATCAAATTATTTAACAATTTATCCCCTAGTTGGGATTCATTAAAATAAGATTACAAACCTTATAAGTTAGAATTTTAAAGTAAAATGTACCAACGCTTTTATCCAACACCAGCATGTCAGCCTTTACAAGCTAGCGGCCTGCTTAGGCAATGAGACCATTAACTTATTTAAAGCAGACCACTTCACTCAGGATAACCTGTTAGTTAATGCCATAAAAAGTATGGTCAACGCTTCAGTAACTATGATAACCCTTATTTTTTAGCACTAGTGGTTTCCAACCCATAAAGGGGGCCCTCCACGCATCTTTATTTGCAAAGGGGGCTAAACAAAGGGATAATTATTAATGAAGAATTCCAATGTAAACCTTGGTTAATAGCCTAGAAAGCCATATCAGAAGGCGAAGAGGCTTTAGGGAAATTTTTATCCAGTGCCTGCTTCAATTGGCGGACCATCACGTACAATATGGGGGTTGGCGCATCAGCAGAATGGGGCATGAGGAGGTATTAGTGGGGGTTTTCTTCGTTAATTAGGTCAGAGGTATCCATTGACTCAACATATTGAGAAAGTTGATGCTCAGAAAATGTGATTAAAGAAGGCACGCAAGTGTACAACTTGATGCGCTGGCATGTCTGAAAACACCCATATTTTTTATAGCACTATGTGGTCTCAACCTAAGGGGAATACAACGATTTTTATTTAATCATGCCTGAGCTCCTAAGAGCTTGAGGCTAAGTCAGGGTAAGGGGAGGTGTCAAGAAAGGATGTGGGAAGTTTTGCTGAGCCAGGTGTCCGCTCAAACTGACCAATTAGCCCATGGCGACATGGTAATTACTCTCAGGGCTATCTCAAATTGAAGCTGAAAGTGGGTGATCATATGAGGCAGCATTCACAGAGTGAAATCAAAAGCAGCGCAAAGATATGAATAATGATTGTCCATATTACAACTCCAATGTCAGTACCCTTTGTGATTGAGAAAAAATAGGGAGGTGAGAGTGTAATTATTGAAAACATCCCAGTTTTCAAGTGCTTTTTGCCTTAGGATTGGTGGATCCAAGATTGGCACCAAAAGAATTCCTGATATGAGGTTCTCTTGAGGTAAAAGTTTTGACACCATGTACTCACTAATTTAACCTCAGATTTAGAAAAGTTTAAAAATGTGAAAGGACAACGCTGGTAAGCAAGGACTTTGGCCCCAAAAATTAGCCTTGTTTTATTTATTAACAAAAATAAACATGCTGAAGAATTCAATCCTGATAACATAGGGCACCATGAATGACATAAGAAAAAACCAGAGTATTTGGCGGATCAATTCGCCACCAAATCAAACTTTTTGTTGAGGATACAAACTAGGGTTACTGCAGGATACCAGGTAAGACAAGGCAAGAGTGGCCCTGAGGCCATCAGAGAGACCTATAAGAGGGCGGAAAATAACAAATAATTCTAAACTGAGTTCTGAATTGCGCAGCCCTGACCTTAAAAAGTCGCCCTTATAGGGAAGACCCTCCCACGCTATTCTTTACACCCCTAAGAGCATAAAGAATAGCTCAGGAAGGCACAGCTCAGCATTGAGCCCTGCATGAACTGCAAAACCTCAAAATAGCGTTTTGACTTATTATTCAAAGATCTGAATCTTGAGTCAAAATGTAATGATTGGTTCAACCTGATTGTTACAGAGAGGTTGAACATGAAGTCCTGATCAGGGTGCTTTCCCAGGGTTCAGCTCGCAGGAGTTTGTGGAACTTGTTCCATAAAGGGGCTACAAGGGGCAAGTAAAGAAGCGGGGAAGGTGGGTGTCTGTTAGCTCTGTGCATCGCAGCCAGCTCTTGTGCTGAAAGGTAGGACCAATTCAATCTCCTGTCCCATATGAGCATAGTAGAACTCGCCACAGTATATTTAACATTATTGCTAAAAAGAACAGGGTAGGTAACGTCCTTCCAAAGTGCCTTGAGATCACTTACCATGGTGGGGGGTAGGAGTTCAAGGAAATAATGCCGCATTGGGGGTCTGTTAAAAGGGTTGAGCGAGAGATAACAATCCTCCCATTGTGGACCAGGGTGTGATGCTGAAGGCTGATCTCATGGTCACTCCTCTTATAAGGGAAGGGGTGTGTTGGATTTTTGCCCATATTCTAGCCTGCTAGATTACCTGGTATTGCTAGGGGAAAATTCCTTAATGTGAAGTGAATTGGGAATCAGTTGGCCCGAATTTTGGAGGAACTATGTTTGGGGGATTTTAAATATTCTCCTGGTCATATCCATCGGGGATCAATCCAGATAAATACCTAAGATCTCATTGGGTGGTGTGGCTGATGAAATAGAGGCATCAGATAATGATTACCTACCAGGTGTACCAATTGGGATCAGTCAGTTTCATCACTGACTGATTGGAATCATATTGTGAGTTGCAAGGCGAGTGATGCCACCTGCAACTAATGAATTTATCGGTTGGTAGAGTGACCTGCCATAATGAGTAATAAGTCCCATCACCAAAGCAGGTCGCTAGACAATTATGGTTGGTTCACTTGGATCTAGAGGAAAACATTAGGGACACGCTTTCCAACTCTTTCTGTTTGAGGTCTTGAGGATGTCCAATGACAGAATCCTAGCCAGGATGGGGAAAACCATCGCTGCTGAGACAAGGAAGGGTGATTCAATGGCAACAGCTGCCGTTTCATTGAAGAGGTGTTAACTGAGGGTTAGACAGCTGAATCCCCTACTATATAATTCCTTAGGATTTACTATAATAAACACATTACTATTATTGACATTATTTATTATCTATGAAAGTATTATACTTTACATTAATTTTATCAATTCAGTGTATAGTTAGACCATAGCTTGTATTGTGTCATTCTATCACAAGGATATTATTGTAGAAGGCAATAATTGGAAGACTCTCAGAGAGAAGAGTAAAGATCTGAGTGTGGATCTAGAGACAAAGGAACCACAATCAGGGATAGCTGCCAACTGTCTGTTGGGCTGAAAGAGAATGTCACCAGTTTATCTTAACAAAGATCGGGTGGACAAGAGTATAAGGGAATAAATCCCTATGAGTACAACTTACAGAGTATTAAATTGGAAGTACTGGCTGAAGCGTTGGATGAATAGTAGTTCAATATTAACTACGGATAACAGTCTCCATACTATTATCAATTAATACATTCTATACAACATGACAAAGTGCATGAGGTAATTGAACCTGTGCAGTAAAAAGGTTACTGGGTTGATGGCCGATAATCAACCAAAAGTAAAATTTACAAGTTGGTGGTCACTACAGGGGTAGTTGAGTAAAGAATCTATTATAATGTCATATAAAGAAGATGTTTTCAATTTTGAAAATAAGTTACTTAAGGAAGTAATGAAGATAGAACGTGAAGAGGATCACGTTCAGTGGTGTTCACCCAGATTAGCAAAGGAGCTCTGAGTGAAGCAAAATGAAGATACTCAAGTTCAGGGAAAGGACTTGCAGCCTAGATATGTAATTATCTAGTGCTGCAAGGATACCAGTTCCACCGGACATCTACTTGAGATGAAGAGTATCAGCAGGGCCAACTTGGGTTGGAATTGGGCCCACTGGAAATAGTCTTGAGGACAAGCAGGATCAGCTCAGGTTGAAATTGGGTCCACTTTAAATAGTCCTGAGGAGAGAGTGTTTAGATGAGGCATTGGACAAAATAAGAAGCAATGCATCCAAAGAATTGGATTGCCATACCGATGAAGAGATGAAATCAAAATAGGAAATGATTAATCCAAGATAGTGTAGAAAATCATTTGAATCAATAACACTCAATAACTGGTCAGAAATTACTGGAGATGAGTTCATTCATTCAAGAGAAATTGGATGAAGTTAACAAAGCCAGAACGACCTGTGTGATTAAAAATTCCACAAAGGCGGAAAATAGTTTTCAAGAGAAAAATGATCTGGACAATCGGACAAAACTGTAGCTGATGAAATATGAAGACCCAAAGTATCAGTTGCCGAAATAAGAGATGAAATTAGGGCCTGTGGACGAATATTTTTGTTAGGATTAAAGCCTAATTTAAGAGAATTGCCCAAAGTTGGCAAGTGTATCCTATACATGAAGAGACAGCCTTGCTGGTTGTATAGGGAGAAAGGTCAATAATAATTGAAAGTATTGAGCCTAAGAAAAAATAGTTGCAATGTTCCCAGCGGACCTCTGAACCATTAAATGGTTATGTCCTGAAATTTTTATGGTCAAGTCCTAGAAGAGGACCACTGAATCAAATGGTTGGTTAAATCTTAAGAGGATGAGATTTTGAATCATGATAACTGGTAGGTTTAAGTACCCAGGACCCAGTTTAGAAGAAAGGGAAAAGAAGGACCTCTGAGCCTTTTTGTAGGTTGCAAGTCCCACTGCAAAAGAAAAATACAAAAAATATATAAAACATATAAATTATCGATTTTATGGTGTTGGGATTTTTGCCCATATTCCCAGCCTGCTAGATTACCTGGTGTTGCTAAGGGGAAAATTCCCTAAGGCGAAGTGTATCAGAAATTGGTTGGTCTGAGTTTTGGAGGAACTACATTTGGGGGATTTTGGGATATTCACCTGGTCGTATCCATTGGGGATCAATCTGGATGAATACCTAAAATCTCATTGGGTGGAGTAGCTGACAAAATAGGGGCATCTGATAGTGATTAACTATCAGGTGTAACAATTGGGATTGGTCAGGTTTCATCACAAACTGATCTGGAATGAATATTAAGTTGTGAGGCGAGTGATGCCGCCTGTAACTAGTGATTCAATTGGTTGGCGAAGTGACCTGCCATAATGGGTAATAGTTTCTCATTACCTAAGCGGGTCACTAGCCAATTATGGTTGGTTCACTTGGATTGAGAGGAAAACGTTAGGGACACATTTTCCAACTCTTTCCGTTTGAGGTCTTGAGGATGTCCAATGATGGAATCCTAGCCAGTATGGGGAAGATCATCGCTTCCAAGACAAGGAAGGGTGATTCAATGGCAATGGCTGCCATTTCATCGAAGAGGTGTCAACTAAGGGTTAGATGTCCGAATCCCTACTATATAATTCCCTAGGATTTACTATAATAAAAACACTTAAAAAACCATCATTTAGAAAAACATTATCTACAGTAATATTGTTGATTCAGTGTATAGTTAGATTATCAGCTTCTATTATGTCATTCTATCACAAGGATATTATTGCAGAAAGCAATAATTGGAAGACTCTTAGAGAGAAGAGTTGAGATCCGAGTGGGGATCTAGAGACAGAGGGAACCACAATCAGAGCTAGCTGCTGACTGTGTGTTGGGCTGAAAGAGACTGTCACTAGGGTATCTGGATGAAGATCAGGTGGACAGGAATATAGGGAATGAATCCCTATGAGTACGACTTATAACGTATTTAATCTGAAGTACTGGCCAAAGCGTTGGGCCTAATAATAGTCCAAACTCAACTATGGATAATAGTCTCCATACTATTTTCAATTAATACATTCTATACAATGCAAAGTGCACGAGGAAATCAAACCTGTGCAGTAAAAAGGTTACTGGGTTGATGACTGATGATCAACTTAGAGCAAATTTTTACAAGTTGGTGCTCACTACAGGGGTAGTTGAGTAAAGAATCTATTATAATGTCATATAAAGAAGAAATGCGCAAGTTGTGGACTGAGATCGCCACTGTGAATCAGAATGCCTTAAACTCAGCGGACCATTGGGAGTTTGCGGCCTTGGAAGAATGAGTCACCAAGGTGGAGGAAGGAGTGGAAAATGTAGCCAACTTTAGGAACGATTTACTTGGCAAAGTAGACTCGTTAAAGAAGAGAGAAAGAGACCTTATTTGTGAGGTCCTATTCCTGAAAATTGAGTGAGAAGTGGATCACATTCATTAAGAAAGTTTAGTGTGGATATTGAGAAATTGATAAAAGAAGTAGAGGACTTGAAAGCCCACAGATGTGCATGTGAGCCTGATATGGCCAGCGATGCCAAAGAGAGAAGTCCTTGCACAATACTTGGGAAGCTGAATACCCTGAGAATATGCCACCTGCCTTTAATGCCATTTTGGAGATGACGCCTGAAGTCACTCCACAAGTTAGTTGAGTAGCTGAACTGAGAGAATCGGCCCAAAATGACTCAGAGGAGTTTAGAGCAACAATGAAATTGCCAACATTCCATTGGGATAATGCTCCAGAGTTTTTCTGACTGTTCGACATGACTATGAATGGATGTGGGGATCATCAAAAAGTGTTGACGGTCATGAACTGCTTGGACACCGACTGCCAGAACCTAGTGTTACCCCAATTGGATGGGGACAGCTGGTTCTATGCCGAGGCAAAGGCAGCCATAATGAAGGAGTTCAGGAGTCCAACCTGCATGTCAAAATTCAAGCAAGATTTTTGGGAATTCAATTCCATAAAGATGAGTCTCTTGCTAGTTTCGCATATTGATTTTACCAAAAGTCGTAGATCCTGGCTGGAGAAAAAGTGTTAGACAACTTTGATGCTAGAATAGCTTTGCAAGAGGCCCTTTGGCCATATCACAATTTGCATCGAATGATGTCTTCTGTATTTGCAACGGAGATAACTACCTTGCAGATGGTAGACAACCTGAAGATTTTGGTAGCGACATTTGATGCCCCAAATAGAGGCTTCAAGCCTAATCAGGTCCAAAATTTGATCTTATGAAGGGAATTGAAGGAGCAAAAGAGGCTACCAACTGAACTGTGCTGGGAGAGAGAAGAGAGAGAAGAGAGAGAGAGAGTTCAGATAGCTAAGCAAGAAAGAGAAGGTCTGCTTTCAGTGTGGCAGGAAATGACATTTTGCCGAACACTGCAAAAAGCCAAAGGATCAAATTAACATGGTCCAGGACAAGGAGACAGAAGCCGCCAAAGATTCAGGAAAAGGGCCTGCTGCCTAGATAAGGAACAGTCTAGAGTGGCGGAGAAACCTGTTCCTCCAGATATCATTAATGAAGAGATAGACATTAGTGATCTGCTCATAGAAAAAAGCAGGATCAACTATATCAAGTGGTCAACATGGATGTGAATGCAATGACCAGGGCTGGGGAAAAGACTATTGACCCTGAGATAATTCAGAAAGTTGCCCAGCCGTATGCCTGACAACTTGCAAAGAAGATTCAGGCCGCTTAGAATCCTGATGAGTTATCAGACGTCCTTTTAGATGAGGCCAATCTATTGATCTCCTTCAGCATGATAAAGGAATTGTTTCCTGAATTATTGGCACAGATTATTCATACCCTAGATTTGGCTAATAATGCCAACATTCACTCAGTAAATACTATATTACAATACTCCAAGTAGTATGTATATAGTTATTCAAGTGAATTGAGTAAGGGTGAGGGCAATTGTTGACAGCGGAGTGCCCATCAATATTGTGTCAACCAAGCTGGTGAAGAGTATGAATATCTCCCTGGACTTGGAACACAAGAGAGAATACAGAACAACTGGGCCAAACACCACCATTTCCTGTGGAGCGTATAGTGCGCTGCCACTGTAATTTGGGTCATTGGTAGTAACACGCCAGCAATTATTTTTGGCGAACCAAAACTATTATATCCTGATCGGAACAGGGTTCTTATGGAATTATGGAGTTAAATGTAACTTTGATGATAATACATTTACCATCCTGGGTCAGATGTTACCATTAATATACTAGAAGGATGGTGAAGCTCCGTTTTTTTAGTACTAGATGGTCCCAACCCAAGGGGGATTCATCGATGTTTATTGAATTACGCCTGGGCTCCTAAGAGCCTGAGGCGAGGAAAGGGGAGGAAGAGGCATCTAAAAATGGAGGGGGTTTGCGCGCCAGAGCCGTGCTGCAGTGACAACTGAGCGGGGGAGGGTTGGCGACATAGTGCAGACCTTCAGGGCCATCTCAAAGTGTACCTGAAAGTGGGTGATCATGTGTGGAAGGGTCCACACCTGCTGGTCAAAGGCAGCACGAAGGAAGGAGTTATGGATGTTCCAGATGGCTGTGGCATAGGCGAGGACACGGAGGGGTCGGTGGCAACCAGGCAATGTCTGCTCAAACATGAGGTCTTGCACAGGGTGTCCAGACCAGGGCGAGCATGGAGGAGCGCGCGGGCCTTTGGCCAAAATGTGGCGACACCTGGACAGGTGAAAAAACGATGGAAGTGGGAGTCAATAGGCTCCACACAGCGGGGGCAGCTTCGGTGCTGGAAGGTAGGGCCAGTCCGGTCCCCTGTCCTGTATGAACAGTGGAGCACCCTCCATAAGGTGTTGGACACCTTTGCTGACAGGATGGGGTGATAGACGTCCTTCCACAATTCCTTAAGGACAAATCTCACGGAGGGAGGGAGGAGCTCAAGGAGTCTTGGGCGGATGGGAGGACGATCTTGGGGGTTGAGGCGAGTTGTGACAACTTGTCCATTGTGCACAATTGCATGGCGACGGGGGCTGAGGCCAGGGCCTTCCCTTCTGTATGGGAAGGCATGGTGGATCCGCGCGCCTACTTGTTTCAGGGCAAGGAGAGCCTGGTTCCAGTAGGGGTATGAGGATGGTTTTAGGCGATGGCCTGGGTGGTTTGTGAGCCACTCCCCTAATGAGGTCAGAGATGCTTTAAAAGACCCAGAGCTGCTGACACTGACTGGCGGAGGGCGGGCGCCCATTGGGGCATGGGGGTCGCGTCCCAGCAGACAATCGGCCATAGGAACTTCAGGAAGATTGTGGTGGCGTGGGACCGCGTGTCCAGAAGCCCTAGGCCTCCTTCATTGCAGGGTCGGGCAATGGTTGAGAGGGCCATTGGTGGATGGTTTGAGCCCCAGATCCAACAGCGGAGGAGTACATTGAGCCGCGTATAAAAGGCATCTGTAAATGGGCAGACGTGCGCTAGGAACCAGACTTTGGAGAGGAGGAACACATTGGCCATCAGAGCTCGACCCTGGGGGGTGATGTGCCGCCGGTTCCAGCTGCCAATCCTGGAGTTAACTGCTTCAAGGAGCAAGTCCTCATTGTCTTTTAGCGCAACTCCTTGTTGGTTGGTGAGAACGCCCAGGTGACGGAAGGTACCGCGCTCAGGTTCAATACCAAATGGTGGGGGAAGGTGGGGGAGCCGACCTGTACAACTGTTGTCTTGGAGGTGTTGACAATGGCGTTGGACGCCTTGGTGTACCTCTCAATGGTCACAGCAGCGAGGGCAACATCCCCAGGGCATAAAATGCAATGGCAGTGTCATCTGCAAATGCCATGGTGCGTGTGGGGGCTTTACCTGGGACCAGAATCCCTGTTAGCTTGTCCTGTAAGGAGGCCAAGAGGGGGTCAAGGGTGATGTTAAAAAGGATAGGGCTCAGGGGGTCCCCTTGCCGGAGACCTTGTCCAACTGGTACTGCCACTGTAAAACCCATTGGCGCCAGGACTCTGGTGTGGAGCTGGTCATAGAGCGCTGATATCCAGCGCCTAGCTGCGGGTGGGAGATGGAAGCGGGCCAGGGAAGCATCAATATAATTCCAGGCTACCCGATCATATGCTTTCTCCATATCCAGGAGAGCCACAAAGCCATTCACCTTACGAGAGTTAGCAGTCAAAGTCACGTGAAGGCCATTATAGCTGTCCCATAACGACCTCCCCGGAATAAAACCGTGCTGGGATGGGGAGAGGCGAGGTGACACCCATTTGGTGATGCGGTTGGCCAGAAGCTTCGTGAAGAGCTTGTGGTCTGTGTTGATCAACGCTATGGGGCGCCAGTTCGCCAGGTTCTCACGGTCTGACTTCTTGTGAATGAGGGTCGTGATTGAGCCTCTGGAGTCGGGGAGGACCTCGCCATTCACCAAGAGTGCAGCGAAGAGGTCGCGGAGGGTTCTGGCTATCACTGCAGGTTCCAGAAGGTACACCTCGAAGGGTATTCCGTCTGGGCCTGGGGCTTTAAGCCGTGGGGATTTCAGAAGGGTTCCATCACCTCCTGGATGGAAATAGGCGCCAGTAGAGCCTCATCAGCCCGTGGGTCAATGGGCGGCTCTGGAGCCCGCCACAGGAAGTCTTGGATGTCCGATGGGTCCACCTGGGTGGCATGGAAGAGGCTGGAGTAGAAGCGGTGTAGTTCCTGCGTGATTTCCTCCTTATCTGAAGTGGTTGTAGTGCCAATCTTCAGTGCAGTAATATCCTGCGCTGTTGACCGGGATTTCTGTTTCTGAAAGAAGAAGCGGGTGGGGCGTTCCCATTGAGCATAGTAACGAGATGTTTTAAAGTTTGCTGCCCGTTCTTCTTGCAGTGTGAGCTCCAAGCGAAGTGCTTCCTGCGCCGCTTCCCAGTCTTCCAACCATCTGGGAGAGGGCGAAGGCTGGCAGTTTCTCTCTAGATGTCTGATTCTGGCTTCCGCCCTTTTGACTCTGGTGCGAGCTGCAGTCATCTGGACTTTGGCAGAGTTGTAAGTAACGCGGGTGATGCCCTCCTTGGTCACCGCCCATCTAGCCTTGTGGTCAAGCAGGTGGGGTGGGGGGGGAGGTGAGAGTCTCTCGGATGGTCATAGTCAGCTTCTCCTTAGTGAAGGGGTTGTTGAGAAGAGCTGGGGCAACCCTAGGCCAGAACCTACGCGACGGTCTAAGTGTGGTGGTGAGGACAACGGTGAGTGACCTGTGATCACTCAGATGGTTGTCACGAGAGATGGGAGAGGAGACGCGGCCAATTAGCAGGGGGCCAATCAGTGCCATATCTATGCGTGACGCTGACTGGAAAGCTCCTCCATCATACTGGATCCTAGTCATGCAACCTAGGCCAGACGCGGAGGGTGGAAGCGCATCTATAAAGCCACTCAGGCGAAGGAAATCCTGGAGGCGACTTGATCCAGGGCGTTCCTTTGCTGCAGGGGGTAAGAGTCACGGACGCGACTTATGGTTGTGTTTAAATCTCCTAAGAGGACTGTATTCCGTAGAAGATTGAGTTGGAGGAGCTCTTCCAAGAGCTGATTTTGCTCCTGACCTGCATTAGGCAGGTAGATGCTTGCAGCGAAGAAGGAGAAGTCAGGAGTGGTGAGTTTGGCCAGTATGAGGCGGCCACCTAGATATTGTGAAAAAGAATGGGTTTTAACCCGGGGATTCAAAACAATAAGGGCGGCATGGTTTGTCCAGAAGGAGTTGCCTCCAAACTGTTCATTCCATGCAGATTGTTCGTGGGGGAGGGTATGGGGCTCCTGGACAGCAGCGATGTCAATTTGTGCTGACCTGAAGTTTTGGAGGAAGCGGGCTCTCCGCTTAAAGTCCCGCAACCCATTTGCGTTGATGGATTGAAGGGCCAGGGTGCTGCCATGGGGACTCATAGCTGTTCCCCTCCATGTCCTGGGGGTTGCCAGCGCTTAAACCTGCTGCTGTGAGGCGGCTAGTTTTGAGTCCTTTAGCTTGACTATTAGCTGCAATCCGCGAGGAGCGTCGAGGGTTCTGAGGGGAAGGAGAGGGTGGGGGGGCGGAGGACCCAGTAAGCCAGCCTAGGATGCTGCCCCCGCTCCGTTGCAGGGGAAGGACCTGAGGGTTCTCAATGGTGACCTCCGCGGTGTCCCCATTTGATGAGTCTGAGTCCATATTCACTTCCTCCAACACTGCGAAGGATCCGCGCGAAATGGACTGTGGGGTTGGGGTAGGACTCTTTGAGGTGGCACTTCTACCGCAGGCCGTGGGTTGCCAGTCCATGCTGGTGGGCATAGCTCCATTGGGAGCTGAGGGTTGATGCGATAAATCGCTGGTGGAGGTTGGTGGGGGTGCCGCGGAGCCCTGAATGGGGGTGGCTGACGAGGGGCACCCTGTGGGAGATGCCTTGCGCTTGGTGAGAGAGGGAGTTGACTCTGGGAGATTGGAGGGGGTGCCCACTGGAAGGGGGGCTTGAGCGCGAAGGTATCTCATACCAATAGTGGGGTTAGCTGTTTCAACTGCTAGGCGTAAGGCCTCAGGGGACAGGTCTTGAACGGGAACTCATTGTGTGGGTTGTGGAATTGCTGCTGCAGCCACGTGGGATCGTTTTTGGCCTGGATTAGGCCCCTGGGTGGTGGCTAAGAGGGCTTGTTTTCGAGCTGTGCAGCCACTATACAAGTGTCCAAGGGCGTTACACCATGAACACCGGGGGCGCGCCTGATCAGGGTCGACAAAAAAGATCTCAGGGCATGCCCCAACTACCGCCACACGAGGAATAACCTCAATGTTGCGGGATACAGTGGGGGAGGGGATGAACGACGCCCTAGCAGTGCGAGCTCTTTGAGTGGGAGCATAGTAAGAGGGGACGCTAAAGTCCACTGAAATAACAGACCCAAACTCCATTAAACCACGATGGAGTGCCAGTTTAAGAGACTCAGGATCAACAGTCGTTGGTAGGTTGGAAAAAGTAACCCATGAAATTTTCTCCAGGTGAGAGCGTGTGCAGGAGATGCGAAGAGATCCGCGTGGAGTAATGACCTGGAGGGTGGCAGCATGGTCAGTAAGGGCAGCTTCAGTGAAGCCCACATCGATGTAGTGGCCCTCCACTGATTCATGGATGGTGGTGTTAATTGGAAATGTCTCCGCAATCGCTGCAAAGTATGAGAAGTAATCCTCTGTATAGAATTCAACAGGGTTATGCCCATAATAAAGGCGAATTGCATGGGAGAGGGTTGAGCGAGGTAGAGCTTTTTGCGCTCTAGTTTCGGCCCATTTCTTCTTAACATCAGCAATAAACGCCACTTCACGGAGATTAGCTCTGGGTAGCGTTGGTGCCAGAGGTTTTTGCTACGCTCTAGTGGCTCCTTTGGTACGATTGTGTTTGCTTTGGGCTGCAATTGCGGGTTGAGTGTGAGCTGGTGGTTTGGACAAGTTTGCGGAGTTCCCTTGTTGCTGGAATGTTACAGCAGTTGCTGGCGTCATATTAAATTGAGGGGCGGTTTGTTGGGCCTCGCTAAATTGGGGAGGCCCATCCAGATTGGAATTAACTCCAGCCAGATGGGAGGAGGGAGATGTTTCATCACCATCCCAATCTATTTGGGTAAATTCAGCCCAAGTATTTGCTGTGATTTCGTGGGCAAAACTCACTGGCTGATTGGTGAATTGGTCGTTTTCAGCATATGGAGATAAAGTGCCGACTTGAGAAGTGCCGATTATGAGTTTAAATGGGACGGGTGAGATTGGAACTGGTGTGAAGTTCCAAAATCTGAACCATTTAAATCCTCATTGGGAAGAGTAGATTGTCCCAATTTGGTGCTTAGTGAACCAGAATGTGCGGCTAATCTAACCTTACATCCGAGGGTTTGGGGGCCAGGTGATTGTTGGGCCTCGCTAAATTGGGGAGTCCCATCCAGATTTGAATTAGCTTCAGCCAGATGGGAGGAGGGAGATGTTTCATCACCATCCCAATATATTTGGGTAAATTCAGCCCGAGTATTTGCTGTGATTTCGTGGGCAAAACTCATTGGCTGATTGGTGAATTGGTCATTTTCAGCATATTGAGATAAAGTGCCGACTTGAGAAGTGCCAATTATGGGGTTCAAATGGGATGGGTGTAATTGGAACTGGTGTGAAGTTCCAAAATCCGAACCATTTGAATCCTCATTGGGAAGAGTAGATTGTCCCAATTTGGTGCTTAGTGAACCAGAATGTGCGGCTAATCCAACCTTACATCTGAGGATTTGGGGGCCAGGTAGCTGGGTATCGCCCCTCATGGAGGTAGCCAGAAACACGGCGTCAGCAATAATAGATGGGGCTGAATTAGCTGACACAATGGGGGGGTGAATGCCTGGATGGGCTGAGTTGCATTCTACTGAGCAGACGCCATTAAAACAGCGTGGGTGATGGCCTCCTTGGTTGGAGGGGGCCCAGCGGGTTGGTGGGAGGCAGCGCACACAGAGCTGTTAGGCGTGCAGGTTGCAGAAGTGCGATCAGGTGAACTGGTGCTAGTTGGAGTAGAACCAGGTTGGGGGGTGGTGCCTGCTTTCATGGCTGCTGCTTGAGAGCGGGTGATTCTGGTTGACCCTGAGGTGGGTAACCGAGGGTTGCTTCGTTTGGGGTGGTGCTGGCTCGTTTGGCATAGCCTGCGGGTTCTTTTGCGGGGTTTCCCGCCATATTTGCTAATAGTTTTCGTAAATCTCTTTAGTGGAGCTAAATTTCAGGCTGAATTGATTTTCAAAAAGTGATGCTTAGCAGAAAGAGATCTTATACCAAACTTCCCATCTGACTCAATTTGAGCTTCAAAACATTTTATATAGCAAGCATAGATTTATTAATCAGAGTTTGCTTTTTGTCTCCCCGTTGGAGCTTAATAAAAACTAAATAAAAATTCAACATTTTGATTTTATTAATATTTTATTGTTTTGGTATAAGTGGTTTGCATATCCCCCAAATTTATTCCAACAGTTGAGAATAATCTTTCTCCTGCAAAATTATTAATGTAATTCAGTTAAAAACGCACCAACGAGCTTACTAAAGTCTGAATTCCAACAAGTGGTGCTCACTATAGGGGTCCCTGTACACCACAGATCTCCTGTTTAAAAATTGCAACTGTATTGGAACCAAAGCTAGCTTATTTAGAGCAACAATAAGCCAGTGCTTTGTCTCGCCTCAAAAGGCTTAAGCAGCACTCTTTTCAAGGCCCTTATGGGGCCTCCCCTAAAATTTACAAACCTCCGCTTCTAGACAGGTTCACACCTGGTGAGGGCAGTATTGCCTCCTTCTCTTTGTTTTATAAATCTGCTATTGAAGGGGCAACTGACCATCAAAAAACCAAGTATATCCTTCCCTGCTTGAGTCGTTTGGCTCAAGAGATAATGGTTCCCAATATGACCAACCTTAGAACCTGAGTGGAGTTAAAAAACGATTATTGAAGATTTTGGCTCCCCACAGAGTTTAAAACAGCAAAAACAGGCATTTATGTGCCTTATCCTGCAAGAGGGAGAGTTGATCATCTCTTTTGTTGAGCGCTTTTATAGTAAAGCTCAACCTCTGTTGCTTGCCAAAATGCTACCACTAGATGATGCTATTGCTGTAATATTGGCTGGCTTGGCGTCACATCTCTCCTTAGATCTGCATATCTCCACTGTCAAGCGCACCTTCCAAAACTTACAGGATATCAAAGAGTCTCTGCTAGAGGTGGCTGACATCTATGAACTTAACCCTATGCAAGAAGCTCTGAGGCAAGCTTCTATTCCAACCACTCTAGCCTCTTCTACTGCTGTCTCCCCCTGAAACCTTCTCCTACGTAGTTGCCATTATAAGAAGCATCATCATATCATAAAGTTAGTCATAGGATAATGCCGTGACAGGGCAGTGCTCCCCTCCATCTTCCGTTAAAAAAAGCCAGTTGGTGAATGCAGTTGTCCCTTTGCCTTGCTCCTCTCTTTCACCATAGTGGCCTTTTTAAATGGTTCCATTGTACCGCCTTCTAAGATGCTACCTCTATCCACCTTACCTGCTCCTCAGGCCATCTCTCGTCCAAAACCAGTAGCCATGGGACAGTACAAACACCCTACTTTGAAGGTTTAAATTGAACCGCGATAACTTCAACGCCTCCTCCAAAAACTAATAGGGTAGATGAGCGCCCCCAGTGTCTCTCCTGCAACAAAGGAAACCCTGAACTTACTACACAACCAATGGACTACCTGATGTGCATTGATAACCCCTCTGATGATAAATATGGAGGGGGTTGTGAAGATATTGGTATTATGTGTTAGGAGCCACCGTGAAGTGGAGGTACCTGCCAAGTTGAACTCAGAGAGAGTGGATATGACTAGAATCCCCGTCAAACTTATTTCCGTCAAGTTTTGAGGGTTTTTAATATTATTAATACTGCAAGTGTAGCTGACCAGCTCATTGCCACAATGATCCGATCCACCCAGAGTGTTCATACCCTGAAAACTATCCAAGAAAAGTACCATGAAAATGCCAAATTACTTGCCTCTACCTTTGTCTAAAGGAGGTCCTCGCTCTTTCCCCCAACTTGGGTAGAACTTTAACCAAAGTGAAGGATGCCATTAATGAAGTGCAGATTAGAGCTATCCTCAATACTGGGTCCCCTGTGAAAGATGTGTCAACAAAACTCATTAAAAAATTAAGCTGCCATAGACCTTGACTACACCCAAGAGTTTGGGACTGCAGGTCCAAATAACTCTCTTGCTGTTGGAGCCTACTATTATCTGCCCATTCGTTTTGGAAACTCATTTTGTCATCCCCAGCAGTTGCCTTAGCTAACAATACCTATGAACTACTCATTGGTACCCAGTTTATGCTCGAATTTAAAGGGGTTATTAGCTTAAAGTATGGCTATCTCTCCCTGCTTAACTAAGAGATTCCTCTAATTCTGACCAATGAAGAGCTCAATAAAAAGAATATGCTTGTACCATTGAGTATCCCTCTTTGGCCTTACCATTACACTACACACTGGCGGGGCGGAATATAAAAAAGTTTCCCAAATCAGTAGACGCTCTAGAGGGTACACCTTTGTATGCACCCAAAGAAGTAGTAATCAAGGCGGGTGAAAGAAAATGGTAGTTGACACGAAGGTTACCCTACTAATCTCCAACTGCTTATTACATTTAACCAGCTTTGATGGTGTTAGTCCCTTAGAGCCCAGATTATTGCTAGGTGTATTGGAACCTGCCTATCAGCGACTTGTCAATCTCCTTCTGGGAAATCTTACCCCAAAGGAACTAGTTATAAAAAAGCAACAGATGATTGGAATAGACCTGCTGATACCCATTGAGGACATCAAGCAAGTCTGTCACGGATGTGGCTAAGAAGAACTAGACTGGGCTCCCAGTCAGGGTGCGCAAGCACCCAATGGAGGCCCCAGAATGTCAGAGTCATAGCGGTCCAAGAGATTAAGATAAGTGGGGATCTAGGGGACATATGAGGGAAGCAAACGTTCAATAACATAACAAAGGCCCCCAAGGCAAACCAAATGGTTGCGTTGGGGGCAACCGTGAGTCTTACGGGGGCAACCCCCAAGGGCGGGAGAGGCAAGGAGGAAGACAACTCCCCCAAGGGCCGCGGTTGCTGGCCTTCAGAACTCGAAGGAGAGGCTTGTACACCAGCGGGAGGCGGCACAGAGACCACCACGCTGTTGAAAATGTGGGTAGAGGTGGAGGAAACTCCATAGGAGGGGCTGGAACTGAGTTTCCCCAAATGGGGACACTTTAAGTCCTGTTGGTAAGCTAGACCTGCAGTGGTAGGGGTGGCTTTTGAAGCCAAACCCTCACGCTTCGGGCCAGGGACGCCTTGAGGCTGTTCCCCCTGGGGAGCAGACTCGGTGGACTTGACATCCAAATAAACGGAAGGGTCTCCATTTAACGGACACAAAGGAACAGATGGAACAGTGGACCCGCCTATGGGGGTGGGCCAGATTATCATGTTGACAATCAGCTGCCACATGGTTGGATTGAGCGACCAGATAATCCAGTCTGCAAACATTGGGAAAAGGATCTGGGCAACAGCGCGCTTCATCAGATTGAATGATGGAATCATGTTTAAAAGCTGTGTTAAAAATGGTCAGAGTCCGCGGCAAACTAAGTGGATATGCAGATTTTTTCAACGAAGTCTAAAAAGAATGAACTGACAACTGCCCTCAGTGGGGCCAGTTGCCTGTTAAGTTGTTTGATAGGCATAGGGAGGAGTCGGGGGATTGGTTGTTTGGGGAATGGGGAGGGAATTCGGTTGGCTAACTCGGAGGGGGTGAAAGGCAGCTCCAGATTCGGCAGAAGCTAAGAAAATTTTTGTAAATTTTCCCAACTTCTTGCAACAAAGCCAAATTGATGCTGCCAATCCAAGTCCTGATGACTTGACTTGGCCGATTTACATGGCTTGGGAATTTTGGATTCATCTCAGAAGGTAGGGGCCTATGTATTGGGTTTGTTGCAATTCAGCCCAATCCCATAATTGGGTGGCTCGCATGATCTGAACCTCCTGGACCTGCCTCAGAACATCAGACCTGATGATCCAAGCTGTTTGTACCCAGGTTTTCGATCTGAGCCATGTTTCAATCTGGCTCCTGAACCCGCCCACCCAAACCAGCCCTCCCAGTCCAGAAATTACTGGCTGGGGTCTGACACTGGGAATTGCTATTTTCCCAATTTTTTCCCATGGCTGTCCTGTGGAGTGGGTGGCCTCTGGACCTCCTCCAGGCCCTCTAACATAGACCACCTCCCTGCAGACCCCCTCTATCAATCCTAACAGGATTGAAGAGGAGGGAAGGGGTGGGAGTGGGGTGGCTTTGGGGAGAAAAGCTGTCACTGAGCACTCGTCTATCACGTGGGCGAGGTCACCCAGTTGTGACAGAGGGTTCACAGGAGCCTTGGGGCCCCTCTTCATCCAGAAAGGGTGCTGAACCCTATCCAGCTTCAAGGTCTGGTCCCCAAGACTTACACTCCCTCCCCTTTTTCAACAGGGAGGATCCCACCCCCAGGGGCATGGACCAAGGCGTAGTTCTTGTGGCGCTCTGGTAGCTTTATAACCAGGACAGCCATGATCTTCTGGGACAGGTGGGGTTCAGTCAGGTGAGAGGCGTGGAATTCCTCAATCAAGTCTTTGCAGTTCGTACAATTGTGCTCGTTCACCCAGCTTTTCTCATATGAGGGGTAACCTTTCCAGGAGACCAAATACTGGATGGTCCGGCGGGACCAATGGGAAGCTACAATGGGTTCCACCTCCAATTCCTGGGATTCCCCAATGACGATT
>JAKSZP010005900.1:0-47202 GCA_022478985.1 Massospora cicadina | reverse complement strand
TTTAATGTGCTAAGTAGTCATTTAAATTCTCTATTGAGTTATCTTCTAAACTTTTTTCAAACTCAGAATGTCAAGCTTCAGCACAAGCAGTATCATTATCGAATCTATCCTCAGTCCATAACTAATTCATTTACACCTAAGCTTAAGTAACACTTCTATCGTTCATCACTTAGATTCATATCTCTTTCATATTACATTCAACTAGTCAACAGCTCATCTAAACGTTTAGAATTCTGCGTACTAATAGTGTAGTTAGAATCAACATCTTGTTGTACTCCTTAAAAAGAAATATACCTGTGCATGTAGGGATTATATTGTTTCTACTTTCTGTTAATTCTAACTGTTTAGTTATATTTAAAAAATATAATGAAAAGTAGTCATTTTTGAGTTGCCTATGATGAGCTGAGAATACTTCACAAAAATTGTTCATGTGCTTAATGTTGATGTTAGTACTCATTAACTGAATGTGGAAATATGCTAATAAGTCCCATATTGTTTTAATAAATGATCTTGAGTGTGATGTTATAGATTATAAGGTATGGTACCAATAATTTCATGACTGAGCATTTTTATTACACACAGAAGTATCTGATCTATCAGTTAAGACTTTAGTGCTGAAGAAGAATGCAAATAAATTCAACAAACTAGGAGTTTATCTTAATCCACTATACTCAATATATAGCCGCTTAAAACTTAAAGGATTGAAGTAAATTGAAAGAATTCATTAATATCATTGTAATCTACATTGTAATACTCATTTTCTCTGTTATGAGTTGTCAGGATGCCTAAATCAAGTATTTGCATGAACCAGATAACATGAATTAAACCCTATCTAATAAAATAGCCAATACCATTATTGAGATTAATCCCCAACTAATTCAAGCCCTCCTATTTTGGGGACAATCCCCAACTAATGCGGTCTGATACTACTCACTCCAAAACCCCCTAATTGGGTTTCAAACTTGATCTATGAGGCAATCAAATCCCATCTGACATAAATGAACAAACTGCCTCAGAATCCTCAATTGGTGTATTAATTTAGGACTTAGCTTGAAAATCTTGGAGATTTACCAAAAAAACTTTTACTGATCTCCCATATAATTCTTTTTGAAGAAAATAAACTTTTCACTCTTTTTTCCGCTTTTTAAATTTCATTGGCCTACCTCAATTTATTTAGGGATAAAATAATAATTAGGATTTACCACTTGAGGAAGTTTCCTGAGTGAAGACTTTCTGGTCAAGGAAAGTGAAAACCATCATAATCTAGCACTCAGAAACCTTGGGTCAACTGGCCTAAAAATCAAAAGAAAAAAGTGTTCTAAATCTCTTAGTCCAAAAAACTGGTGCTCCTTTCCAGGCATACCCTGAGTTCACAGTGCAACTATTATTACAATAAACAATAACAATTTGGCGTCAGATCCCTCTTTGGATCAAAAATGCCATAAACTCTTGGCAAAATTATCCACCATGATGTGTGGGATGGAGCAAATAATTTTCGCCATTGAGCAACACCAACTTAAACATTGAGATGTGAATACTGAGCTTAAAAGAGAAATTTGGCTTTTGACCCGTCTTTTCACCACAAAATTTGGCCCTTTGGGACACCCATTATTTGATAGACTCAATAATCGAAGATAATAAAGACTTACAAGTCAAGTGGACATTGTCATACAATATCAAGTCCAATATTGTAAAAAGAGCATTTTAGATAAAAATAACAATAATATTGGCCAAAAGACCCTGTCCAATTCTCAGTGAAACCCATTGAATTAGGGCAATATAATTTCCCCACTCCTCGGCCAAATAGCCTACATGTATTAGCAGGGTTACGCCAAATCATCAGCAGAATCAGGGGAGCCACTTGGAGGTCCCTCCCCATCTTACAGCTACTTTAGTTAAGCCCACACCATGGAGACTGGCCCTTTACGGGTTGGATGGGGTCCCACAAGGCGTATATATTGTCCCACTCAATAATTGAGTAAAATATTGAAGCCATACCTCATGGATTTATCCTACCTGCCATCGCCCACCTCAGCCATTCCATCAAAGATGGCGAGAGTCAAGATCTCAGTAGGAAAAATCCTCATATTCCCTAATTTTGACATTCATAGCCAGATCAAAACTTCAAGCCTCAGCATAATTAAATACTAAGCACTGAGATATTATGATGGTTTGCTTCTTTACCCTGCCACTATCACTAATAAAACATATAAAAATTAAACCACGCTTTTCCTAATATATTTATTATATTTTACTCTTCCTGTGGTATTACAAATTCCCATTTTTATAATAAAAGTTGAGAGTTTTATACTCCTGTTTCTGCTGAATTATCAAATCCTGTGCATTTAGAACCAGCGAGCGTTAGCCACCGCCATGATTTTAACAGACGCCTTCCACCCTTATGAATCTTCTAAGCAATATCAGTTCCTCTTTAGGTTAAATCATTCCCCCAGTTTCAGTTCATATCGTTCAGCTGTTAACCCCTCCCCAGTGGCATGTTCAAACCGTTGTTTTAAGAGAAGTACATCCCAGGCAAAGGGAGCATATTCTCTTTCCTATTTTGTTATGAAAATGCTATGGAGGAAGCCATTAACACCCAAAGGCTCAAACACCTAACTAATTGTCTTAGTCACGTAGTTTAAGACATTATGGTACCTCATCTAATGCATTGCCAGACTTGGGATGACACCAAGACTGCCTTACTTTGATAATTTGTGAGTGACCTAACTTTATCCAACCAAAAGCAAACTTTTATGAGCATAAGTCCTAATTGGGGAGAAACTGTCACTAAGTTTGCTCATTTTTTTACCTTGTGGCTCAAACTTTTTGGTTGCTGTAAATCACCTTACTTTATATAACGCTACCACTGCTTCGTTTTTAGCATTTAAAAATATGCCTAATATTCTACTTTATCTTAAAGTGGTAAAGTCCATCTGGATGTCTCTCCTCCATATCAAAGAAGTCAATTTTGAGATTATAGCTGGCCTACTTAAACCCACTGGGCCCCCTCATTTTAATAATAAGCCTTGGACCCATGTACTAGAGATTACATCCCCCAAGTCGCCTAATCCCAAATTATTCTGACTTTTTGCAAAATAATCAACCACACTGCAGCTTCTTGTCGCATCTTCCAACGTAGGTCAGCAAAAAATCAGTCAGTATAGGGCAGTAGGTTCCCTATGCTGATGACAATCAAGTTCCTCAGGACCCTCGTACTAGCTTTAGTTCTATGCCCAGCACCTCAGTATGTTTAAAGTTAGCAGCGCCTGCAGAAGTTAACATACCCTTTTCTATCCAAGGAAATAAAAAATCTCAAGCTTTCTTACTTTTATGTTGGTCAGTCACCATAACAAATTTTGGAGGTTGGCTCCTCTATGGAAAGCCAAGCACTGGCAGATAAAACCTTCAGATGCATTGACCAGTTCCAAGCTTGGCTAGTGCAAAAGTTCTTCGCTTGCTTCACTAAAAGTTCCCAATAAATCTTCCTAGCTGTTAATCTTCAGCTCTGCTTAATGGTGGTTTAAGTAGAGGTATCCATACATGAGGTTAAAGTCTTAGCAATAAGTAACACCAGCTCACCAGTTATCGCTATATCTTCTTAACTTATCCAAAAAATTGCTCCATACTTGATACATTGAGCTGAATATTGGATGGCAGGTAATTAAAAACCAAGGCAATCAGGACGTATTCCGCCTTAACTCTCCAATTTTAAAAACTTCTAATTACTGCCCCCGCTATTGCATTAAAGAATAATTTCCAAGTTTTTTGTTGGGGTCCAACTGATGTGGGAGTTTTCCTGAATCATCAACCAAAAAGAGATAAACTTGTCCCTACCAGAGTATTGGATTCAGTTAATATTTAAACTCCCAGTCAAAAATAAAGGAGCCCCAAAAAATTGAGAATGTCTTCTCAAATATTCATCCTCCATTTGTAAAGTCAAATATCAAGTCTTAGGAGGAACATCTAAGTTACTCCCTGAGGCTGTGGACGCTGAGAATTAGATCCCTCTGTATGCCCCCATCCTATCACATTACCTCTCTGGCTCAAAAGTTATTTTGGATATAGGCTCAAGATTCACATCCCCCTAATCAAATATTGGGGTTTAAGTTGACACATAAACCCTTCAATCAAAGAAGAGTTGACCTGGACAGTGATTTTGAACTTGTCTATGGGAAATCTATCTCTATAAATATAATAAATTTAACGAACCAAACCATCTAAGTCCCTCAGCATGCCCTTAACGCTTACATAAATATTGTCCCATTGAAAATATTGCCAACGTGATTTGTTTTGGCTCTTTACATGATTTATGATTTAATCCACTATCTATCATAGCTCTGGTCAATAGGTGAACTGGAGACAGTATCACCCCTAATGAGTGCCAGAACATCAAAGGCCTCACCAAGGATTATGGCAATAATTTTTTCCTCAGGACCAAGTGACTACAGAAAAATGTTGTGTAATTAACAAATTAAAAATTAGGATCATTCTCCATTTAAATCTCGGCCATACATGAAATCTGATGTTAGGAAAGCTCAAATGGCCTTAGAGTTACGGCAACTGTTAGAGGCTGGGTTACTTGTCCCTTCTAAAACCCCATGGGCTTCCCCACTCCTATTAGTTAGAAGAAGGATGGTGGCCACCAAGTTGTCGTGGATTATTGCTTCCTCAATACAATCACAAGAAAAGATAGCTAGCCTCTGCCATGTGTAGATGATTCTTTAAATTTGATGTCAGGTTCTTACTATTGTTTGGCTATAGATCTTGCCAATGGGTACTAGCAAATTGATTTGTTCTTGGAAAATTGTAAAAAATGTGCCCTCATTTAAAGTGAAGGGCTATTTGATCCCACTTAAATGCTGCAGTTGTTATGTAACTCCCCTGCTACCTTCCGATGCGCCAAGGATGTACGTTTATGTATGTAACGCACAGAATAACTTAAATTCAAATGTTGCATTGGTAAATCAACCACACGCCCAAAATATAGTTGTCTCGATCTAATGGCATTCTAGGTGAATACCAATTTAAAGGAATAGCGCCTGCTCTGAATGCACTTGGGAAAATTCAGAATTTCTCTGGAGACTCCAGTGTCCCAATTGGCTGAGGTACGGGGGTTGATCGAATCTCATCACCTCCAGAGTTTCTGGAATAACTAACATACTACTTAGCAAACCCAAAGCATCAGAATGGGTTCCTTCGTTAGTCACACTATTAAATAAAACTAACTTCTTTACAAATTTATAATATTTAAACAAATAGGGAGGTCTATTATTGGTAGTACGATGTTGGGTGTATCCATTTTAGAACTTAAAACTGGGATTTAGACACTGCTACCTGAAGGTTATAGAACGAACCTCAAAGTTAGTTTATTAATAATTTAGGCGTGGAAGACATTTGATCCGAGTATCAGTAGCTGTTCAGAAACTAAATCAAATTTAAATAAATTTAATTAAAATTAATGATCAATTACAATTTTTAAAATTAAAAATTGAAATTTGAAATCTACCATGCAAAAATCATGTGATATGAGATTTCCTATGATTTCAGCAATTAAGAAACCATCTTTTGTGAAATCAATCAATACAGGTGACTTGAAACGTTCATGTGTGCTAGTTTTCTTGACAATATTACCATTTTTCAAGAACTTTTACTGAGCACATCTATCATCTCAGGCAAGTTTTCCAGCTGTTATGGCAATCTTTGTTAAAACTAAATCCGTCAAAATGCTCCTTCTTTCAGAGTGAAATGGATTTTTGGGTCATAAGGTAGGTAAATCTGGAATATCTCCAATGGATGATAAGGTTATAGTCATCTATAAGCTTTCCCTCCTAAATCCCTATAAGACATACAGTTTTTTGAGGGATGTTGGGATATTATCGCCAGTTTATTACTCAATTTTGCCAACACCTCCAAGACTCTAGTATATATTGAAAAAGGGTATACCCTTCCAAAGGAAAAAAGAGCATCAGCAAGCCTTTGATCTATTATGCAATGCTCTCTCCCATTCACCAGTATTTTTACATCCCAAACCTTAATAAACCTTTTCTACTTTTTACTGATGCTAGTGATATAGCTATTAGATTTATATTACGCAGTATGATGAAAACTTAGTGAACCATCGCATCGCCTGCTAAAGCAAGACCTTAACTAGATCTAAACACAGCTATAGCTATATGGAATGTGAATGCTTGGTGGTCCTACTGGCCATTAAGCATTTTTGACAATACTTATTCAGGAAACATTTAACTATAATTAATGACCATGATTTCTTGCAATGGCTACAGCAAATGAAGGACTCAATGGGAGATTATTCTGATAGGCATTAAAACTTCAAACTACAATTTTCCATTATTAATCAACCAGAGCCCATCCATTAAAATGTGGATTGCCTATACTGGCTTCCCACCTTATCTTTAACTGTCCCTGAAGAAGATTTACTATATGTTCACCTAACTCAATAGCAATTATGGAAAGACAAATCCACGAATCTTCAAAAAGAATTAGCAAAAAATTGGCAAATCTTTGAGTCAAAAGTGGCCAACTGTACAAACTCGTGTCCCAAAGGTGGTTTCCCTATGTATGAACTTCAGCTAAAACTGACGTCATATTGGAGGGACATTGGCAAGTCAGCCATGGGGAAATCGGAAAACTTACCAGTAGCTCAAACTCAATGCTACTGGGACTGAATGCTTGTTTCATTTCAAGATGTACTAGAGTCCTGCTTGGTATGTAAAAGTCAAGCTGGACCTAATCCCCAATCTCAACATCCAGTGTTTCCACCCTGTGAACCCTTCCATACTATTATCTTTGATGTTGTTGGACCTCTCCAAGAAGCCTCAAAATAGTCATCAGTTCCTCCTTCTAGATGTGGATCATTTAACTAAATGGATCAAAGCTTTATTGCTACCATCCACTTTCTCAAAAGCTAATGCCACATTCTTATATTATTGGATTATCACCCAGAATGGGTACCTAACATAATTCTCTCCAATAACGAGCAAAATTTCTGATTGTTGCTGGTGAATAATTTAGTCATTCTTATGGAATCCACTCATGTATTTTCCACTCTCTACCATCCTGCAACCAATGGAATGGTAAAGCGGGAGAATGGTACTTTAATTGAGACTCTTTAGAAGATGACCATGACTGACCCCATTCATTGGTCTCAATTTCTGACTAATGCAATTCTGGCCCGTATAATAAGCTTTATTAAATAATTAAGATGTCACCCTTCAAAGTGTTGTATTGAATAGATCCTCAGCTTCATTCTAAAGTGCAGGCCATGTTCAACCAAACCTCCCTAAAGCCCCTGAATTTATCATGCAAAGTATTGCCAATGAGATTATCTGACTTCAGGCCATAGATTCTAATAACTTGTCTGCCACCACTAATAGAGAAACTAGTCAGTTTAATGACAATCATGAACTCTGCACACTTTACAACCAGGTGATCTAGTCCTTTTTGCCATCATTGGCTTGGAGGTCCTGATGAAAATTGGTAACTAACTGGTTGGGTCCCTATAAAGCTATTTATAACTGAGGTAACAAACACTCAATTGTAGAGGTTGCATAGGGCACCATTGTAAATCGCATACACAGCCAATTTCTCCAGCCATTTTCCCCCTGCACCAAGATCTAGAGGGGGGGTTGTCAATATTCCTGCCCAAATCAAAAGTTTTCATGATCAGATGTTAGGAATTAAACCTGAACTGATAAAATAGTCAAAACCATTATTGGGATAACCAATGACTAATTTCAGCTCTCTCTCGCAATATTGGGGACAATGCCCAACTAATGAGGTCAAATATTACTCACCCAAACCCCTAATATTGGGGTTCAAACCTGATCTATGCAGCGATTGAATCTCATCTGACATAAATTAACATACTGCCACAGAATCCCCAATTGGTGAAAGAGTTTAGATTTTAGCTTGGAACGCTTAGAGATTTACCAAAAAATTTCCTGATCTCCCATATAATCTAAGAAGCAAATAAATTTTGCACTTTTTTTGCCATTTTTAAGTTGCATTGGATTATCTCTATTTATTTAGGGACGAAATAATAATTAGAATTTACCACTTGAGGAAATTATCCTTAGTGAAGACTTTCTGGCCAAGGAAACTGAAAAACTTTATTTTAGCAAACAGGTAATTTTGGTTTTCTGTCCTAAAAAATAAAAGGACAAGTGGTCTAAACCTCATAGTCTTGACATAAGTTAATTTTAAACTGTTAACAATGTAGCAAGCACAACGTATAGTATGTGAATTTTCACAATGCTAATCACAGGTTTTTCTGCGCAAAAAAAACCTTTTTCTCAATAACTGCACCTTTTTAAGATTTATTTGAGGTATGCTGACCAGGGGACAGATAGTACCGATCTCAACACTTAAAACGGCAAAACAAACTACTAACCAGGTGGGAAGCAGAAACTGCTTAACCCAACATGGCAGAGGGTGAGGAGGGGTCGGGGGGGTTGGTTTTCAGAAAGACCCACCTCGATCAAGGGGTGTTGGTTACAGTACCGGATCAGAGCAGAGAGCCAGGGCGTTGGGGCATCTGCATAGTGGGGGCTGAGGTCAGCGTAGTAGGAGTTTTCCACTTCTGCATCAAGATAATGATGGGAAAGTGTTTCAACAAAAGCTGCGAGTAGAACTTCAGCTTCTTTGCGGGCTTCAGGAAGTTGGGTGAAAAGGGAGATACTGTGGCGGGTGATTTTGGCTGAGGGGTTGAATGAAGCAAGCGTTGCGACATTCATAACAGCGATTTCAGCATCATCAAATAGTTTTGAGATGTCACTGCAGGGAGATTCAGGGAAGTCGGGGGGAAGAAGATGGTGGGCAGGCCATGCTGGAACTGAGCCACTGACTGGGCCACCGCGGTGCGTAGTTTTGGGCAATGAGGAGAGGCCACCGCAGCTAAGGCGAGCTGGTGGTCACTTTGGAAGGGGGCTGTATTGGGTAGAGGAGCGAAATGGCGAGGGGTAGAGGTTTCATCGAAGTTGGGAAGGAAAAATTCTGCCCAACCATAATTGCCATGGCAGAGAGGTTGACCTGTATGCTTACTAATGAGGATATTACCTGATTCGTCAGTTTCAGCCAATAGATCCCATGGATTTTGGTTCACTGGAATAGTGGCATTTAAATTTGAGTGGGTAGGATTGGGCGAATGGGCAGCTGCTTGGGTGTGAATGTTGGTCCAAGCATTGCTCTGATTGGCTGGCTTAGATTTAGGTGGGAGAGTGAGGATGGAGGTTTTGGGTGGGGCTGATTTTCCATATGGGCCCACTGAACGAGATTGGAGGGTGGGAGGGGGCAGCAAAGTGCCCCATACTGAACCTCCAGAGGGGGGCTTAGAAGTTGCATCAGCGGATTTGGCCTTAGGGCACGCTCTTTTGCATGGTCGATGCCAAAGCAGAGGGAACAAATCTGCCTACCATTATCGACCCAAGCCCAAAAGAAATGATCTGGCGCTGCAGCCACACTAGCGCGGGGTGGGATTTGTTGGGCTATGGTAGGGTGGTGTGGTATGATGGTGGCTGTTGCACGAGGAGCAGCAAGGCGTTCTGCACCAGATGGAATGGCAAAGATGAGGTTGGGCTGAGTGTCATAAGCCATGAGCCCCGCGATCAACTGGTCATACAAAACCTGGGGTGGAAGGTGGGATGGGAGATTTGCAAAGGATACCACTAGCGTGGTGTCTGAAGGGAGGCGAGTACGGGTTGTGGGAATGGGGGTTTTTTTATAAATTAGAGGAGTTTGTGCTGCCGCTTCAGCATCCTCCTCAGATTGGAACCCAACGTCAAAGTAGCCCTTAAAAGGGCGGAAGTCTATAAAGCCATCTGGCGCAAAGGCTGTAGTGGCTAGGTCAATAATTGCCTTATTGGCATATGGGAACAAACGCCCATAGTCCACTCTGAGGCAATAGCGGATAGCAGAGCAAGGGAGGGCGAGAGGATGGGGGCGAGAAGGGTGGACGCGCGCCAGGTGGAGCGCTAAGTCCCGTGGGGGGACAAAACGGTTGGAAGCAGTGGGTGGGCTGTTTGAACCCATCCGAACGCGCTTGCCTGCAGGGCGGAAAATGCTAGGTGGGGGTGCACTGCTACCCCACACTGGGGTGGCAGGCGGCAGAGCCAAGGACATCAAAGAATAGGTTTTTGGGCAGATGGCTGTAGATAAATAAACTTAAATTTAAAATCGCTCAAAAGTGACTTTGAGCGGTTAAAGAGAGTTTCTAATAACTGCACCTTTTTATGCATACATAATTTGACACACACATAGCACCATATTGCGGCAACTACACGGTTTAGAGGCCATGTCTCTAATATAGCTTAGTTTTTCTGGAGGCCATTTTAAAATATTAAACCTAGTTTGTGTAACTTGTAGTACTTTAACTATATTAATTAGGGAATCTTTATAGTAAGATAAAGAGCTCATGAACCGCATTATACCTCTTTTGAAGGTACACTTTACAAAAACACAGTGAGTAGATTGGTTCATGTTTGGTAAGAGATTGAAAACTATGAGGAAATATATTTGATTTTATATGAAGGGCTTACAAAGTAGGGAGGATAATATGGGCTTCAAGCACTTACAAACTATATGTTGATGCGCCACTTATTAAATATAAAGCTTAAACCTCTTAATAAATAAGGAAATAGTGTGCTAATAGGATTGTTTTTGAAGAGCAGAGTCTATTTAATACACCATATGGCAATTCCTTTCATTTTAGATTACAGTCAAACAATATGAACGCTTCAAGACAATAATAATTGCAAAGGGACAACTTTTTTGGGGTGAACGGTAATATAGATGGATGCTTTGTTCATCTATACCTTGAAGAGCCACAGAGATCCGTGGAGGTATTCCGCCAGTAATTTTTTAAATCTGTAGTTAATTACAGTTTCTTTCCATGTTAAGCTTAGTTAAGTTATACAAGACATCTTCTTAGAGAATAAAGAAACTGGTGCATCAGACCATAGTCTCCTAATTGCCAAAGGCTGCTTTTAAAGCATGGTTGTATATGCTTTTAACCACAATGAATGTCGCATTAGTCAGCATGACTCAGTACTGGGCTAGATGCCAGGATTAAATTTACAACATTGAAGGCGTCATTTTACTCTGACTTCCAGAAGTCCTCTTCCTGGAGGCGTAGTATAGTGGTGCAACTTCCTCACAGTGTTTTTTAAAGGTGATTTTTTTAAAAATGTTGCAAGTGACAAGGAATCTCCTAACTCTGACAGGGATTGATAGTGGCACAGTATTGGACTGCGGCTTACTTTTTGGCATAATCAATTGCCTAACAGTAAATATTATGATGCACAGAAAAGTGACATGAATTTTATAAACTCACACTCGCTCATATTGATGCCTTGTTTCAAAGAGAGATGTTCCATCTCTGCTGAAATTTGATGAGCATGGGATGCACTATCTGGTGAGAAGATGAGATGTTGTTCCATCTAGTACTAAAAAAAAAAGATGAGATGTTGTTCATATAGACATTGACAGCACTCAATGAAGTCCCCAATAATGGTACCTATGAAGCGCTAAAAGAAGGTGGGTTACATTTTAACCCACAAGGCATTATGTAGAATTGATAAATGCCTTTATGACGCGGAATTCCTTCATCCATTCCTGACCCTCTTTAAGTAAAATCTGTTAAGAGTTTAGGAGGTCCATTTGTTTAAGATGTTTTGCTTCAACATAACATGCGATTTGTTGTTCAAAAATTATGTTGTTCAGGTCCAAGACAATCACATTGTAGTGGCTGCCATAATACACACATGGAAAAAGATATTCGCCAACTCTTTCCACAAATAAAAGAGGGGGACATTGAGAAATAAATTTGAGGATCTCTCTTTGATAATGTCATTAACTCATTCATCCATAATGGCCTCCCTTATCAAGGGTATGGGTAGGTGGGAAGACTTATCTTAACTAAATTTATTATTAGTTTAAACTAAAGATCATACCATATATGATACAAGACATGGGGATTTTATGGCGTCAAATAAGTCAGTATACCATTTGATGCAAGCAGAAAATTCCATAGATGGATTAGATTTGCGTTGTTTTGTAAGTGAGGCATCTAAGAGCTGGGATACCGCCACCTAGCAATATATACCTAGGCGGCTGGCTTGTTATAAGGATCTAAACATTTGTCTTCAGCTACACTAGCAAACTCTGCTTGTTTGTCAAGTTTAAACTCAATTCAGCCTTACAATACCAATATAAACCTATAATTACATAATTTAAATAAATTTTGATGGCAATAAATTATTTTGTGAAGAGGCATGTTCGCCACATAAAGATACTGGGTACTGAGTCTCATAAGTAAATTTCTTTTAACTGAAGTAAGCCGACCAGGGGACAGACATTACAGAATATATGTGAAACTAAGAGAATAACTAACAAATATAAAAATTGGGCACCCCAGGGTACTCAAGTTACCCCTGTTGCCAGCGGGACTGCCAGGTATGGGGGTTAGTGCATTACTCTGAGGGGGTTTCCCCTGCTATGGAGCAGGTGTGAAGGAAAGGGTCTGTGTGGAGGAACTAGAGTGGGAACCATGAATCTATGAGCGCTTTTTGTATTGGTCTCATATATCCATAGAGCCAGGCTTGGAAGTGCTCTAGTAAGTGGACATGAAAAATGTTAATAATCCCATATATGGTTGGGATCGTGCCCTTGAACGCATCTAATGCAATCGTATGTATTGTCCACATTGCAATGGGTATTATTAGGGAGCGGAGGGTAGATGGGATTGGTGACTCAATCTGGAGCGCGAAGATACTTTTTGATATCGAGAATTCCCATTCGTTTTTAATCTTGAGCAGGCGTGCGACTTCCTGCCATATAGCTTTGGTTGGGGGGCATGTTTCTAGGCGGTGATGTAGGGATCCCTCCCTCCACATACTGCACATGTTTTGTGGAGGGAGTTGGAGCGGTCTGCCGTCCTATAGGTCCTTCTCAAACAGCGCCAGGCGTTTGCTCTTATCCTTGGCTGTAGGAGTGGGTGGTGTGTCATTTTTCACATTGCTTTCTGTGTGTTGTAAATCATAGGGAATGTCCAGCATATTTAGGTATTCTATCCTAGCTATGCTTGGGGTTGTTGCGAGCATATCCCTCTGGGGGTGGTTTTCTGGGTTTCTTAATTTGAATTGGAGTCTGGGTCGTCCCCTTCCCTGTATAATATCCATGTTCTCTGTGGTCCATCCCATATGGCGGATAGTTCTGAGGATATGTTTGAAATGAGGGGAGGTTCCATGCGGACCTGTTGCAGTAGGGTGCTTGGCAAGTTATGAAAGTAGTCTGGGTGGACTATGTGGGTTGATTAATTTGAGCGCCTGTGCAAAATTAGTCCTTTCTGCTCCGGACATATTTTATTGAGAGAGGTCTGGAGCAAGGATTTCCTTTATCCAGGTACCTAGGATGTGATTGGCATGGATCTAAAAATCTATTAGTCCCAAGCCTCCGCTTGAGCGTGGGCCAAATAGTGTTTCCATCCGTATAGGAGGGTGAGAGCCAGGCCACAGCCAGCCCTGGATAAGCGCGCAAATTGAGGTTATAAAGGTAGGTGAGAAGGCTATCGCATGGGCCTGGTACCACAGTATTGGGAGGATTAGCAAGTTAGCAACTGTAACTCGTCCTATTAGTCCTGGGGTTCTCCCCTTGAGGGAGGCTACGCGTTTGGATACCCGTTGTAACAGGTTACTTTCCATTGTCTCATTAGCATATCCCCCTGATTCTAGCCAGATTCCAAGGTGTCAGACAGGAGTGGTGGTGGGAGGTGTTGAAAAGGGTAAAATAATTGGGTCTTTTCTTCAAGTGTTGGTGTGAGGTTCTTAAGTTGTGGCCCAATTGTTTGTGTATTTGCCTAAGAGGATGATTTCTGTCTTCCTTTTGTTGAGCGATGCATTGCTCACCTTAGAGTATTCCTCTATAGTGTGTTCCAGCTGTCAGGCATCTACATTGTTTGCTATACCTGCTACGCAGTCATCTGCAAAGGCCAGTATCTTGACTGTTGGTTGTCCTTGTGCAGTTATCCCCATGAGACGTGAGTCAGCTACTCAGAGGAGCGGTTCAAAGCTGAAATTGTATAGCAGTGGGCTGAGGGGATCCCCTTGTTTGAGCCCTCTGTGTGGTTTAATCTTGTTTGTTAGGAATCCAGGGCCGCATACAGCCATGATTGCAGATTCTGTTAGGAGCATCGCCCATTTTATGAATCTTGGTGGGAGTTTGAAGGCATGTAGACATTCTTTTAGGTATGGCCAGCTAACACGGTCATACGCCTTTTCCTGATCCAAGAAGAGCAGGGCACCAGTTGCTTTGGATTGGCAAATGTTTGCAACAGGGTGTATGTTATTCCATATTGAACGCCCTGGTATAAACCCAAACTGGTTGGTTAATAGGACGTCAATGGAATTGCGCCTAATTTAGCTGCTAGGATTTTTGTTAGAATTTTTGTGTCAGTGTTGGAGAGTGCAATTGGGCGCCAGTTGGCCAGGTCCAACTTGTCACCCTTTTTATACAAGGTTATAACATAGGATTTATGGCCTCCTGGTAATAGGCGTGTTTCCAACAAACTCTGGTTCATTGAAGCCAATAAGAGGGGGGCAATTAGTTGATAATATTTTTTGTAAAATTCGTCGGGTATCCCATCAGGCCCTGGGCATTTCTACGTGGTGCACCGCGAATTGTTTCCCAAAGCTCCTCCCTGTAATAAGTGATAGTAAAAAGTAATTTAATGGTGTACTTTGTATCTTGGCAGTTTGAATAAATTCTTTAATTTTTTGTGGATCTGTTGGCATATCGCAATATAATTTGGTGTAATAGTAGTGTACTTCCGCCTTGACCTCCTCAGGGTCAGTTGCCACGGTGCCGTTGGTCTTGTGGAACTGTGTGCAAGTGGGCTGGTTTCCATGGGAGTGGAATTGGCGGAAAAAGTATGTTGAACAGGTTTCGCCTTCCTTTATGAACTTACCTTTGTTCAATACTTTGATTCTGTGTTGGTGTTCAAAGATGAGATTGTTAAGTCGGGCTGAAATTTCTGCCCATTTGCGTCCCCAATTAGGGCTATAGCCAGATCTCAGAGTATTTATTTCCAGGTGGTCTAGTTCCACCAAGGTACGCTTGATTGTGGCTGTGTCCACAGTGTACTTATGTGATGCAATATGTCAGGTTTTATTGATTATCCTTTTTTTAATTTTCCCTTGTTCTGATGGGATCCAAAGTGAATGGGGCTGTGAATTCTGGGTTTATAGCCTTGTTTTCAACCCAGTCAGATATCTCAGGCAATTTTATATTTTCTGGGTGAAGCTTTCTCCAAGGCGACACCTGTGTGTGGGATTGGGTTGGCGCTAACTGCACCGTAACTAATTGGTGATCAGAAAAATTGATATTTTTTGTTGTAAATTTAGAGATTCTTGAGTGGTGGGATTGTGGGATGAGGATGTGGTCAATATGACTCATCGATATGAGCAGTCCCTCACGTATGTTGGGTCTTGTCATATGGGGAAAGATTGGTGAATTGGGAGGAAGAGCATCCTGTAAGCCAAGAGATGCCTTCATTGTACGGAATTCAATGTGTTCAGGTGGGTATCCCCTGGGATTAGGCCATCAATCTGTATTGGGGTTATCCCAGCAGTTGAAATCGCCTAACATGATGATATCTGGTGGGAGGGTGAGAGTAGAATTGTTTTCAAAAAATTTCTCTCAGTTGCAGTGCACGGTGCGTAGATACATGCTAACAAAATTATTTCATCTTGGCATGTGATTGTTGCTACCAGGACTCAACCGTGAAAGTGTGATGATTCTTTGTAAATTTAAAATTTTTTTGTTGTTTTGTACTATCATCCCACAGTGAGACGTCCATATTGATTGTGATGGTGCGACCCTGGTAAACAGGATTCTTCTTCCCCTTGTAGGCAGTGGGTTTCTTGGATGGCCAAGATGTCTACAAGAGGTTTTCGCAGGAATGTTAGCTTTTTGGCTTGTGACGTATGAGCCTTGGCTCCCGCGATGTTTAACATTCCTATTGACACTGAGGTGCCCGCGGCGCCTCAGGAGCAGTTGGGAGGACCCTCTGGTCCTATCCCACCGCGGCTCATTTTGGCCATGCTCCACGTCTGTACTCCAACTCTTTCACTGCCATTGTTGGTTCCCTTGATCTGACCCAATGATTCAAGGGAATTGTAATTTTTTGCATTTGTGTCAACTTTTCCTGCACAGGTCTCATGTTGATTTGATGCGGGTTGTTGATTGGATTTTATATTTTTGAGATTCAACTTTGTTGCATTGTGCACCGCATTTTCACCCAAATTGTGGTTGCATTGTTCCTCAGTATGTGCATGACTTATGGCGCTTTGTGGCTCAGTCTGGTTACTGTGAAAATTTTCGACCTGGGCATATTGTTCTGATTAGTTGGTTCGGTGAGTATCTGAAATATCCTCCAAAATTTGTCCGTTGTTAATGGCGGATTCCGCGTGTGCCGCCGCTTCAGTCGCTGCTCTCTTGTGGGCTTTTTGTGCTGCATTACGCTGTTTACTTGTAACTGGGTCCACGATGGAGTATAGTCCATATTCACCCCAGCGGAATGGGTGGTGGCCATCAGTCATTTTGGCGAAGTTTTCATTATCTTCATCCATAGCTTCTTCACAAAAATCATTTTCCATTAAGCCCTCTTTTACAGGGAATGCATGTTCCTTGTGGCCCAGTGAGCCACAGTTGTTGCAAATGAGTGGTGCGCATTCCGGTGTAACTCAGAACGAAGCTGATTGGCCCACATCTGTGAAGTAAAATTCTGCTGCGCGGGGAATTCTGGATAAATCCTCTTCCACTTCTGGGAAGGGGTTGATTACAGTGATAGCTTTGCCCGTGCACAGGTCGGGCATCAAGCAAAATTGCTGTAAACTGAGTTGTTGGATTTCTCCATAGGCCACAAGACCTTTGCGGAGCTCCTCCTTGATTACCTTATGAGGAAGGTTGTTGGGGGAGTGAGTCAAAGGAGATGAACAAAGTTTTCTCTTTGTTCCATCTGGTGCGCACAGTGCACACAATTTTTTTGCCCTCAGGGAGGGCAATTTCCACGCAGATTTTTGCTGCGGCATTGGCTTCATCAGCTGTTTCTAAACCAATATTGATCCAGCCATGGCACATGTTGTTGGTGGCTATGTACACCGCGTGAGGGAAAATTGAGGGCTGTGCCTCACATGTTTTCTCCCACAGGGTCGGTGACTCATCCCCAAGGAAGAGTCTGATCCCGCGTTCCACCTTTGACAAAGGTTGGTTGAATTGAATGTACATGTATTGCGCGTGTTTTACAGTAACTACCATAAACCCAGATGGTGTCTGAGTTTGCGATTTTTTTATGGCTTAAGTTCCTGGTCCCCCTCCAGGGCGTTTCTTGCCCTTAGTTGCACCGTTATGCGCACCACTTGCCACGATGCTCGCCCATGTTATATTATTTTTGTTATTAAAGTCACCCATCTTTCCTGTGTGTGATTATCCAAATTTGCTGTTCGAATTGAATTGTAGTAACTAAAGTGATTGTTATGAGAAAGAAAAGCCTCATAAGTAGATTTCTTGCAAGCATTTATCTTCATAAGCTTCTAAATATGCTCATGGGGAAGTTATAGCTCTTTTAAAAAATTCCAATCTTATAACCATCTGAGATGCACTTATTTCAATTAGTGCTTTTGCTTCCTAGATCACTAATTGAGTAGAGAGCTTATACCAGATTAAGAAAGAGCAAGATGAAGGTTTATTGCTGATGGTTTTTAATAGAGACCCAAATTTTAATGGATAATCTCAATTAGTTTGGGATGTAATGTTAAATAAAGAAGAGGAGGGCCTAAATTTTACAATTTTCATTTCTTTAAATAATCATATTTTCTGAGAAAAGATGGGTAAGCTGCAATTGGGCTGAGGCTATGGAATTGTTTTCTCATTTTTTGACATGTTTAAGTGTATAAACAAAGCCATTTCCATGCTCATAAGGGACAGTTCCTTGTTTTTAATGTGTTTAGGGCGTACAATCGATCCTGAGCAGGATAAGTGATCTGATGTTCTTGGGGAAATATGTAATTAAGATCTTAGGTCTGATCCAGTGTCCTAGTAGCTCTGTCAAGGTCGCTCTTAAGTTTGATAAAAAGGGAGGAGGTTATGGAGATGTGGAGTATCAGAGCATAGTTAGGGGACATACTAACACTCTTTTTTCTTAAAACATATGAGGGGTACTCTGTGGAGCGTGGCAGTGAAAATTCAGGAAAGATCTGACCATCACCTATGATGTAAGCTTACGTTCTTACCCTTATCAAGATAATTTCCCTTGTGTCACTAATTGAAGTTCTATGGGACAAGTTCCATCCTATCAATGAGATATATAATTATATTATAGTTTTAAGTGAGGTGGAGGCAAGAACTTCTCTTCAGTAAGAACTATAAGTACAAGAGCCATTTTGTACACTCATCTGTCTCACGAGAGAAAGTAGACCATATTAAAGAGATTATTGGCTATATTAAGTTAGAACTCTTAACCCAGTGTAGTTTTGATAGTACTATTTCTGAATTAAAGAGACAACAGTAAAATAGCTAATTATTTTTTTAATTACTAGAATAACTTCAGGATAATCCGTACTAACATTATTGGCTCCTATTATCAAACTGGGCTGGGCTTTGCATCTTTTCAGAGATAAGAGGGGCACTAATCACAGATTTAAACCTCTTTTAAAATACCAAATAGGACACACTCTAGATAATAGTTGGATAGCTGCTGTCCCTCATTGTTTATCCCGCCCAACCCAACAAACCCAAAAATATAAACTCTTCATTGTTACAGAATCTACAGAGCATAATGTGAAGAAGATCAGAAATATCTGTTTAAATCTATGAGACTCAAGCAAAACCTGCGCAACTGGCTAAGTTTAACCCCTTAAACATATGTATAAACCGGAGCTACCTTGGTGGGAAAAATTGACACCTGAGAAGCCCTGGTGAAACCATTATAAAAAAGAGTTTCATATAAGCAAAATGTTGATTAAAAAGGTTAGAAACGTGGAATGATCCCATCATTTGAGTAGTAATTGTCAAAAAATATCAAACATAAGAAACTACCAAAAATGGTCTGAGAATAGCATGGAAAACATGGCAAATATTGATATTATGATAATCAATTTGAAATAAATGTTTCCAACTTTTATAGACTTAAAATCTTATCATTAAAACCGTTAATTCAAGTTTTTTGATAATAGTACTTTTTTTGTGCTTAACTTAATCCATGCCTACCTCACCTAACCTGTCCAACCATAAAAAATGCACCCTGTAGATGGAAGCGTGTTGGGATATTTCTAATTTTATTTAAAATAGATCCCTATTAAAAAGTTTCCTTGTTCATTAGTATTACCCCTTTCCTTTATTTTGATGTTAGAAAGTTGAGCCCCATGGAGTAGTCCCATTTGAACCCAAATGGAAGAGAGATTATTGGATAAACCTTTTACTGGTCAACTTTCCAAGAGAGTTGTTATAAACAGCAATAAAAACTCCTCATATGAAAATCATATATATATAAACCTCAAACACCCTCTCCCAAATCATATTACTCAACTTTCCCTGGTAGTGTAAGCTTCTTTACTTCATCTAATAAAAAAGATAGATTTGTGCACTGCATTAGAACCAAAAAGCCACCAACCCTCATACGCTATCACTGACTTAATTAGGGTATCAAAGGCATACTGTGTGTTGAGATTCTGATATGACTGAATAATAAACTCTAATTATTATTTTATTTATTAGAGGCAAGCTGACCAGGGGACAGGCATTACTGAAAGAAAGAAAGAATTGACATGAAACCTTAGCAGGGTCAACTCCATCAAAGAAAGTTTTTACCTCCAGATTGGGACTCGGGTTTTTCTGGTTACATCATGGTAAGGATTTCATGTTGTTAGACCTATTAACTGCCAATAGCTTCCTTTAGCTGGCACCCAAATTAATGTACAAAGGGCGGGAATCAAACTTACAACCTTCAGGTTGGTAGCCATATGCCCTACCAACTCGCTTCCACCCCTTTTAAGCCCCTAAGTAGTTATGGCTGAAAGGGTGATATTGGCTGAACCAAGTAGTGTTATAATATTAATGAGAGCGCCTTGACATAAGGCTATATGGCAATACCAAGCTTTGGAAAAATATTGAGTTGATTGCCTATATGTCATGCAATAAGGCGTTGTCAACGTACAATGAATAATAAGTAGATCACCTAGAACTAAGGCAATCATGAATTTAGAGAATAGTAGACTCTGTCAGAACCTATGAAAATATGACAGAACCTAAAAGTTAAGAAAAAGGGTCAGTATCAACAAAAGTTGCTGATATATAAGTGAGATACAAAGATTGAAACATGAGGATTATTAGTATAAAAGTGTAAAGTGGGTAGAGGTTTTTCTGATATATTGATTTTAATATAGAAGTGTTTTTGAAGAAAATAGCTCCATATTTTATTTATATTTATTAAGTGTGTCTGGAGGACCAGCGACCTTCATATTGTCCGTCCTATTGCTAAGAGGGCTAAACCTGAGCAGTTCTTCTAGATTATCTCACCAATATTGCTAAAATTATAACAGTGGTGCTCACTACAGGGGGACCATTGACAGCCAAAAAAATAAAAAAATCAGTCATTGGCCATGGCATATCAGGCTGCACTAAAAAGGAACTGTCCTAATCCGCTGTGCTTGTAGAAACTGTGAAAATCAAACTTCTTGTGGACACAGTGCTCAAAAACAAAAGGAGCTCCTTCAGGAGCGTGACAATATTAAACATCAACTTGAAATTGTTGCTATTCAGTTGTGGATACTTGAGAAACAGAACAAGTAACTTGCCAATTGCCTGGACCATGATACTGAGCGGCTACACTGAACGGAGCAAAAGTTGAAACCTACCTTTTACCTGACTCAGCCCTATTGAGAGTTGGAAGGACAATGGGTTTTTGAGAAAGGATATTTTTATGACAAATGCAAGACTGGCTACACAGATGAAGATCTTTTCACCAAGCATTTAGGCTTTATGAACCGCTCAACTCATGATGGCAGCTCTGGGGATGAATATGTCCCAAACCAACTAACCCCTATTGATGGCAGTCCTGCCCACCAAAAAACCCATGCTACTACTAGAGCAGCCACCCATCCGTGTGCCGCTGGTCCTTCTGAGACATCTCCTTGCCGAGATTCCAGCGATTGGTCCTGATCAAATCCCCAGTACACCTCAAGGATCACAGTTATGAGTGGTAAGAGGAGTTCTGCGTCAACAAGCTACCTCCATTTGACTGCAAAGAAAGCATCAATGGATTCTTCAAACGATTTAAATTCTTGGTAGAATGAGCCTTAGATTGGCGTAAGGCTAAATTACTGATATCCGCCCTGGAGGTTTGAAGTTCTGGCCAAGTTACTTGTTACTTCCCATCAGCTCCGTTACTCATCAGAAAGTGAAAGAGATTTTGCTGAAGTTGTTCAGAGGCATTGTCAAGATGTCACAGTGGAAGGCTGAGTTTTTGACTGTGTTTCATCTCAATTAGACTCTCGTTGAGTTTCCAGACTGCTTCACAATGGAAGCCCATGTGCTTATAGGGGCAGGCACTTTAACTGAAGACGATATGGGTATTCCAATTCCCTTTTCAGTAAAGCCGTACCGTGAGCTTTACAAAGGTCATGACTCCGTTTTTTGAGGGCGACGTACCCCTGCTCAAAATTAGTTAAACTTTGTGCGTCTATCCGCTACCTTTCTCAGCCCAATACAGAGTGGATACCTACAGAAACCATTGTTTGCACTTCTTATTCAATGAAATTATCTGCCCTGTTCAGAGTCCATCTAGTAACCTCTGGCCTTAGTATAACTATGTGCCTAACCCTTGACCAAGTTATCATCAGAATTCCAACTATCAGCTAGGCCCATATTATAATAATCAATGACGCAGGCCCTATGGGGTGAATTGTTTTGTTTGCGGTCAAACTAGGCACCTTGCACGGAGTTGCTCCAATCTTTGAGTCCACTACATAAAGCAGGACCTGCTTCCAGGGAAAAGTCATAGCGTAGTAGAGACGGGACTCTCTAACTCTGCTATCCCAACCCCAAACGTCCCACCTGAACTGATCAATGTATATTTAGCAGAAGTCCCTCAGTATGATTTCGCATTCATATATCAGCAGCTGGTTAGAGGGATGAATGTATTGAGCTGAGCACAAGCCAACGACACAGAAGAAGGACCTCTGGAGCAATTGGAAGCCATATGCTTGTCAAATGTTAGACCAAGTTTCCCCTGACAAGCTGGACCCCTCCTCAGGTGCACCTTCACAGAAAGGAGTAATGTCGCCCTTCTAGTAGACATTATCATCCAAGAATACCCCAAAATTCGGCGAGGGGGTTATTAGTTTCCTAGGAAAAAAAAAAAAAAAAATGTTTACAATTTGAATCGTCAAAAGTCTTCTTATTCTAAATGTACATACTGTGACATTGTTGTAGCCAAACCTGAGTCCGTGCTCTAATAGATATGGGCGCCCCAGTTAACATAGTTTCCACTAAGTTGGTAGCAAAGTTGACAAATGAAACCTGATGTAGATTATCAAATGGTGTATAGGACCACTGAGACAAACTCCCAGTCTCAAAGGGAGCATATAATGTTTTGCCCTTGAAGTTGGGTCAATTGTCATTGTAGCTCCAGCAATAGTATTGTCAAACAGTAATTACAACCTGCTAATTGGAACAGCGTTTATAAAACACTTTTGTGCTGTTGTCAATAAGATGGAGGAAAACTTTGAAATTTTGGGGCAGCGGATTCTAATTTATTTCACATCAGGCGGAGTACCAAAAGATCCAGTGCATATGTGACACGTCAACCTCACCTATAGTGATGTTGTAATTCCAGCGCTACAATTGACTAAAGATGAAGACTCAAGCTCTCCCCCAGAAGATATGAGAATATCAAGGACTGCCTCTCTGAGTTGCCAGGTCTATATTCATCCCTCTGGCCACCAAGTAATCGTAAACACTAATTTTTAGGTGGAAGTACCAGCCAGTCTCTTAGGAAAATCACTGAGCCTTATCAGAAAACATGGCTTGAGCCTCACGTGGCTCCAGGCATTATACTACACGAACATGGGGAGATCAAGGTGTTTCTAGTGAATCTACATAATAAACTATTGAAAATCTTCCAGAATCAAATAATGGCATATTTAGAGTTTGACCCCAGTTGAGGAGGTCCTTCAGGTTTATGAGTTTGGGTCACTAGATAATTTGGTTCACTGTCAAGCCGCAGCCTAGCATAATGATAGTGGTTCTGCGGAAGGATTTATTAGGGGTATCAGAAGAACAAAAAGACCAAAAAATAGCTTAATTTCAGAAGTATGATGTGATTTTCACCGTCAATGACCATTATTTAGGGTGTGCTCGGGGAGTGGTCCATTGACTGACACAGGTGATCATCCCCCCCAAAAAAAAGTCTCAGATGATCCTCTGATCAAGGGAAGTTAAAGAAGTTGTCACCAAGGAAAATGATAAGCTGCTGGAGCAAGGGATGCTTGAACCATTCAAGAGTCCGTAGGCTTCAACCATTCTGATTGTAAAGAAGAAGGACGGTACCAACTGGGTGGTGATAGACTACATAAGCTCAATAGTTTTACTAAGAAGTGCTCATATCCCTTGCCTTGGATGATGATGCTCTGTATTGGTTAGGAGGAGCTCGCTATTTCTCAGTGATGGATTTGTTATTAGGCTACTGGCAAATAAAGTTGACTGCAGCAGAACAAGAGAAATGCGCAATATCACATCCAAGGGGCTTTTCCAAGTGTCCCATAAGCCACAAGGGCTGAGTAATGCCCCAGCTACATTCCAACAGACCATGGACCATATTCTCGGTGACCTGAAGCTGTTGTGCATCCTGATATACCTCAACAATATTAATGTTTTTTCACATATGTTCTCCGAGCATCTTAACCATCTGAAGGAGGTCTTCAGCCAGCTTGCTGAGGCCAACATTAAGATCAAGCACAATAAATGCTACTTCTTAAAAGACCAGCTGGAGTACCTAGGGCTTGTAGTAGACGCAAAGGGGCTACAACCTTAACTGGCAAAGTGGAAGCTATTCAGAAAATGACCCCGCCGAGCAACAAACACAATGTAAAGGTAATTTTCTGGGGATGGTCAGTTACTCTGACTCTTTTCCCCAACTTCAGCTGTATTGGATGACCACTTTTTGAGTTACTTAAAAAGAATGCCGCGTTTGAAAAAAAGAACGTCGCTAATGCTCCTTTTATACACTTCAGATGGCATTAATCAGCACGCTATTGCTACAATATCCAAACTTTGAATAGAGTTTATTGTCCAGATAGATGCGTTTCTTTCCGCCGTTGGAGCAGTTCTATCTCAATAAAAATGATATGGGGGAGGAGCATCTGTTGCGTACTGCAGTCGTAGATTGTACTGCCACAAATGCAATAAAACATGACTGAGTGGGAGTGCATAGCGGTGATCTATGCATACAAGCAATTCAGGGTACATTTACATGGGGTAAAGTTTAAAGTCATAGATCTTGCCTCGTTACACTGGTTGTAGAATCTCAGATAGCCTGAGGACCGTCTAGCCTGATGGGCTCTAAAGCTGCAGGCTTATGACTTTGAAATCCTCCACTGACATGGAGCAAAACACTAAAATGCAGATTACTTACCAAGATTGCAAACTTTGCTGTTACAGTGGATCTCAGTTATGTAATGTTTGACATAATGCTCAGTGGGAAATTCAATGATGAACCGCTTCAAGTCATCGAGGTATTAGACGTAATAAGGGACAATACATTCCAAATGAATGGTTGTTTGTACAAGTGGATAGGGGACACTACCGTGAACATCCTAAGACCTTCCTCCCAACCAAGCATTATTATGAGTGCACACCGAGCAGTTGGACATGGTGGAGTATGCAAAGCCCTGGAATCGTTGCAACCTAAGTACTACTGGGAAAGCATGCACTTTGACACGCTCAAAACAATTTCCTGCTTCTACCAGTGCCGTGTGGAGAAGCCATTCCGCCAGAAGACTTCGTATCAAATAGTGAAGCCTTACTTTGCTCGGCATACTGCTTCTATTGTTGTTGTTTGACCCCTGCTGACTGGAGCAAACTGGTTCTTGTTTTTCTGATGGATTATAACCACTTGATCAGATGGGTTGAGGCACGGGCAATACATGATCTGGAAGTAGTCACGGTGGCTAAGTTTGTGATGGAATGTATAATTCAGCATGCTGTCATCCTCAGTTCATTCTTACTGAGAATGATAATAACTTTACCTCTCACATTTTACCCAGTCTCAATGTACTGATTGCCATTCATAAGGTTCTAATGACCCCATATTACCCCAAATCCAACGTTATTGTCAAACAGGTCATTGGACACTGGTGATTATACTTAAGAAAATGGTAGCGGATAAACCCTATTAATGGAGTACCCTCCTTTTCTCCTCTGTCTTTGCCTAAAACATAATCTATCACTTGACTATGGGGAATAATCCTCTCCAGTTACTATATAGATGGCATCCAGCTCTACCTGCACTGCTCTATGCCTTCATGGAAGATACCAGTGGAATGGATCCTCAACGCTACTTGACCAACCTAAAAAATATGCTGATCAATTTCAAACCAAAGGTTACTCGTTCAGCTTAGCCAAGAAGATAAAGAATCAGGCTGCTAATCAGGTACGGTGTAGTGAGCAAGCTCAGTTCAAAGATGGGGACATGGTTCTATTCATAACCAACATGGTATCGTCAGAAGCATAAATTGGCTTGCATCTGGATTAGTACATTTGAAATAATGAGAGAGCAGGTGTTGATGCCTATACTAATAAGGACCCCACTAGCAGTCAGAGCATTAACTGAGTGCATGCAAAGTTCCTTTGGGCGTATAAACAATAGAAGACCTATTGTCAGATAAGGGGAGAAGTGTCAAGTTTCTGATTTGACTGGACAATAAGCGCTAAGTAGTTATGGGTGAATGGGTGAAATTGGCTGAACCAAATAGTATAATAATATTGATGAGACCACCTTGACATAAGGTGATAGGGAAATACCAAGCTTTGGATGATATTGAGTGGATCGCTTCCAAATTGGGTGATAAGGCAATGTCAACGTATGACAAATAATTAGTAGATCGCCTTAAACTAAGGCGACTGTGACTTTAAAGAATAATAGATTCTCCAGAACAAATGAGAATATTGTTAAACCAAATAAGTCTAAGCAAAAGGGTCAGTATTGACTGAAGTTGCTGATATATAAGTGAGATACAAAGATTAAAACAGGAGGATTATTAGTAGGAAGTGTAAAGCGGACGGAGAGTATCTATAGATAGATATTAAAATTATTAAAGAAGTGTTGTTGGAGCAATTGCTCCATATTTTATTTAAAACTATTAAGTGTGCCGGAGGATAAGCAATATTCATATGTCCATCTTATTGCTCAGTGGTCTGAGAACTGCGCAAATCATCTGGTGTATCTCACCAATGTCGTCAAAATTATAATACTGTAAATGAGCAAGTAGATGTTGACTTCTTTGGTTGATTTCCCCACCTTATAACAACTCTTAATCCCAACCCTCTTATAGTTTCTGATTCATCAAATCAATGAAGAAGAGATTCAAAAAAGATTTGTTTTGATTTTAGACAATTACATAAATTTAGTGCAATAACCACAAACACCCTTACATATATATAGCTTGACTAAGATCATACCCAAATGGTTAAAATTAATCACAGATTTTTTTCCAATATGCTTTTAAAATTAGTTCTTTGTTTAATCAATCATAGAAGCCAATTTACTAACAAGCATCAGTTTTAGGCTTTTTAAGTTTTTAGTTAATATTAGCAGTTATATTAATCATTTACTATATCAATTAGTCTCTCTCAATTCGCTCACTTTTGTGTGAATCTTAGTTTGAAATTTAGTAAAAACAGCTCCACTTGTCGTTGCCCTATTCAAGTTACATATGTCAATGCATTCAACGCCCGCTGCCCCCACATTGGGCAGTGGTGCACCAACTCCTAGTGTTTTTCGCCCATTGCCAAAACGTGATCAGGCTGGATTGGCTAGCTCCCCATATTCTGTAGAACGATATGTCCCGCCTAAGGACTTAGCCTTACATCTCGCCCAAACTCAGATGGTGCCACGTTACCCCCATGTGATCCCCCAGAGCAACATGTGATTTAGCCTTTGGGTTGAATATGGCAAGTCATTTCCCTATTCAGATAAAGCCATTATTAAATTAGCCCATGCTGTATGCAGCCTGCAGGTTTCATCGACTTCTACCCTTACAAGAGGTATTTTGATCTCAGCTTCTCAAGTGAAGCTTATGTTCCATTAGCAGCTGCCATCCCCCTGGTGTTCCAGGGAACCCTCTCCCAACTACTTGTACCCAGTTGCCCACTGATTTTACTCTTGTGGTTCAGTTTGCATGCCTCCCTACCCACCTACCAACTGAAATCTTAAATAAAGAAATTATCACTGGATTATCAGAATAGGTTCTGATCCCATAGTACAATTATGGTTCCCAATGGAGCCACTTACCTTGTAGACCCCTGAGCCTTCAAAACTATTTGTCCAGTATCAACAAAAATAGCCCTCAGCTTTTCTTTCTCGTAACAATCACTTTAGTTACTATGATTCAATTCAAACAGCAAATTTGGATAATCACACACAGGAAAGATGGGCAACTTTAATAACAAAAATAATACAACATGGGCAAGCGTTGTGGTAAGCGGTACGCTTAACGGTGCAACTAAGGGCAAGAAACGCCCTGGAGGGGGACCAGGAACCCAAGCCATAAAAAAATCGCAAACTCAGACACCATCTGGGTTTATGGTATTTACTGTAAAGCACGCGCAATACATATGCATTCAATTCAACCAACCTTTGTCAAAGGTGGAACACAGGATCAGACTCTTCCTTGGGGATGAGTCACCAACCCTGTGACAGAAAACATGTGAGGCACAGCCCTCAATTTTCCCTCACGCGGTGTATGTAGCCACCAACAACATGGGACGTGGCTGGATCAATATAGGTTTTAAACATCCAATGAAGCCGATGCTGCAGCAAAAATCTGCGTGGAAATTGCCCTCCCTGAGGGCAAAAAAGTGTGCGCACCGCACGCACCAGATGGAACAAAGCAAAAAAATTTGTTCATATCCTTTGACTCACTCTCCACCAACCTTCCTCGTAAGGTAATTAAGGAGGAGCTCCGCAAAGGTCTTGTGGCCTACGGAGAAATCCAACAACTCAATTACAGCAATTTTGCTTAATGCTCGACCTGTGCACGGGCAAAGCTATCACTGTAATCAACCCCTTCCCAGAAGTGGAAGAGGATTTATCCAGAATTCCCCGCGCAGCAGAATTTTACTTCACAGATGTGGGCCAATCAGCTGCATTCTGAGTTACACTGGAACGTGCACCACCCATTTGCAACCACTGTGGCTCACTGGGCCACAAGGAACATGCATGCCCTGTAAAAGAGGGCTTAATGGAAAATGATTTTTGTGAAGAAGCTATGGATGAAGATAATGAAAACTTCGCCAAAATGACTGATGGCCACCACCCATTCCGCTGGGGTGAATATGGACTATACTCCATCGTGGACCCAGTTACAAGTAAACATCGTAAAGCAGCACAAAAATCCCGCAAGAGAGCAGTGGCTGAAGCGGCGGCACACGCAGAATCCGCCATTAACCACGGACAAATTCAGGAGGATATTTCAGATATTCGCCAAACCAACCAATCAAAACAATATGCCCAGGTTGAAAATTTTCACAGTAACCAGACTGAGCCACAAAGTGTCATCAGTCATGCACATACTGAGGAACAATGCAACCGCAATTTGGGTGATAATGCGGTGCACAATGCAACAAAGTTGAACCTCAAAAATATAAAATCCAATCAATAACCCGCATCAAATCAACATGAGACCTGTGCAGGAAAAGTTGACGCAAATGCAAAAAACCGCAATTCCCTTGAATCATTGGGTCAGATCAAGGGAACCAACAATGGCAGTGAAAGAGTTGGAGTACAGACGTGGAGCATGGCCAAAATGAGCCGCGGTGGGATAGGACCAGAGGGTCCTCCCAACCGCTCCTGAGGCGCCACGAGCACCTCAGTGTCAATAGGGACGTTAAATATCGCGGGAGCCAGGGCTAATACATACCAAGCCAAAAAGCTGGCATTCCTGCGAAAACCTCTTGTAGACATCTTGGCCATCCAAGAAACCCACTGCCTACAAGGGGAAGAAGAATCCTGGTCAACCAGGGTCACACCATCACAATCAGTATGGACGTCTCACTGTGGGGTGATAGTCCAAAATAACAAAAAATTTAAAATTACAAATTCATCATCACACTTGCACAGTTGAGTCCTGGTAGCAACAATCACATGCCAAGATGACATAATTTTGTTATCATGTATCTACGCACAGTGCACTGCAACTGAGAGAGAAATTTTTTTGAAAACAATTCTACTCTCACCCTCCCACCAGATATCATCATGTTAGGCGATTTCAACTGCTGGGATAACCCCAATACAGATCGATGGCCTAATCCCAGGAGATACCCACCTGAACACATTAAATTCCGTACAATGAAGGCATCTCTTGGCTTACAGGATGCTCTTCCTCCCAATTCACCAATCTTTCCCCATATGACAAGACCCAACATACGTGAGGGACTACTCATATCGATGAGTCATATTGACCACATCCTCATCCCACAATCCCACCACTCAAGAATCTCTAAATTTACAACAAAAAATATCAATTTTTCTGATCACCAATTAGTTACGGTGCAGTTAGCGCCAACCCAATCCCACACACAGGTGTCGCCTTGGAGAAAGCTTCACCCAGAAAATATAAAATTGCCTGAGATATCTGACTGGGTTGAAAACAAGGCTACAAACCCAGAATTCACAGCCCCATTCACTTTGGATCCCATCAGAACAAGGGAAAATTTCAAAAAGGATAATCAATAAAACCTGACATATTGCATCACATAAGTACACTGTGGACACAGCCACAATCAAGCGTACCTTGGTGGAACTAGACCACCTGGAAATAAATACTCTGAGATCTGGCTATAGCCCTAATTGGGGACGCAAATGGGCAGAAAATTCGGCCCGACTTAACAATCTCATCTTTGAACACCAACACAGAATCAAAGTATTGAACAAAGGTAAGTTCATAAAGGAAGGCGAAACCTGTTCAACATACTCTTTCCACCAATTCCACTCCCGTGGAAACCAGCCCACATGCACACAGGTCCTCAAGACCAACGGCACTGTGGCAACTGACCCTGAGGAGGTCAAGGCGGAAGTACACTACTATTACACCAAATTATATTGCGATATGCCAACAGATCCACAAAAAATTAAAGAATTTATTCAAACTGCCAAGATACAAAGTACACCACCAAATTACAATATACTAACCCTTATCACATGAAAGAGCTTTGGATAACAATTCGCGGTGCACCATGTAGGAAATGCCCAGGGCCTGATGGGATACCCTACGAATTTTACAAAAAATATTTTCAACTAATTGCCCCCATCTTATTGGCGTCAATGAACCAGAGTTTGTTGGAAACACGCCTATTACCAGGAGGCCATAAATCCTATGTTATAACCTTGTATAAAAAGGGTGACAAGTTGGACCTGGCCAACTGGCGCCCAATTGCACTCTCCAACACTGACACAAAAATTCTAACAAAAATCCTAGCAGCTAAATTAGGCGCAATTCCATCGACGTCCTATTAACCAACCAGTTTGGGTTTATACCAGGGCGTTCAATCTGGAATAACATACACCCTGTTGCAAACATTTGCCAATCCAAAGCAACTGGTGCCCTGTTCTTCTTGGATCAGGAAAAGGCGTATGACCGTGTTAGCTGGCCATACCTAAAAGAATGTCTACATGCCTTCAAACTCCCACCAAGATTCATAAAATGGGCGATGCTCCTAACAGAATCTGCAACCATGGCTGTATGCGGCCCTGGATTCCTAACAAAAAAGATTAAACCACACAGAGGGCTCAAACAAGGGGATCCCCTCAGCCCACTGCTATACAATTTCAGCTTTGAACCGCTCCTCTGAGTAGCTGACTCACGTCTCATGGGGATAACTGCACAAGGACAACCAACAGTCAAGATACTGGACTTTGCAGATGACTGCGTAGCAGGTATAGCAAACAATGAAGATGCCGACAGCTGGAACACACTCTAGAGGAATACTCTAAGGTGAGCAATGTATCGCTCAACAAAAAGAAGACAGAAATCATCCTCTTAGGCAAATACACAAACAATTGGGCCACAACATCAGAACCTCACACCAACACTCGAAGAAAAAACCCAATTATACTACCCTTTGCAATATCTCCCACCACCACTCCTGTCCGACACCTTGAAATCTGGCTAGAATCAGGGGGATATGCTAATGAGACAATGGAAAGTAACTTGTTACAACGGGTATCCAAACGCGTCATCTCCCTCAATGGAAGAACCCCAGGACTAACAGGACGAGTTACAGTTGCTAACTCGCTCATCCTCCCCATAATGTGGTATCAGGCCCATGCGATAGCCTTCTCACCTACCTTTATAACCTCAATTTGCGCGCTTATCCAGGGCTGGCTGTGGCCTGGCTCTCACCCTCCTATATGGAATGAAACACTATTTGGCCCACGCTCAAGCGGAGGCATGGGACTAATAGATTTTGAGAGCCATGCCAATCACATCCTAGGTACCTGGATAAAAGAAATCCTTGCTCCAGACCTCCCGCAACAACATTGGTCCAGAGCAGCAAAGACTAACTTTGCACAGGCGCTCAAATTAACCAACCCACATAGTCCATCCAGACTACTTTCATACCTTGCCAAGCACCCTACTGCAACGGGTCCACATGAGACCTCCCCTCATTTCAAACATATCCTCAGTACTATCCGCAGTATGGGATGGACCATAGAGAACATGGATATTATACAGGGAAGGGGACGACCCAGACTCCAATTCAAATTAAGAAACCCAGAAAACCACCCCCAGAGGGATATGCTCGCAATAACCCCAAGCATAGCTAGGATAGAATACCTAGATGTGCTGGACATTCCCTTTGATTTAACCACACAGAAAACAATGTGGAAAATGACACACCACCCACTCCTACAACCAAGGATATGAACAAACGCCTGGCGCTGTTTGAGAAGGACCTATAGGACGGCAGACCGCTCCAACTCCCTCCACAAAACATGTGCAGTATGTGGAGGGGAGGGATCCCTACATCACCGCCTAGAAACATGCCCCCCAATCAAAGCTATATGGCAGGAAGTCGCACGCCTGCTCAAGATTCAAAACGAACAGGAATTCTCGATATCAAAGAGTATCTTCGCGCTCCAGATCGAGTCACCAATCCCATCTACACTCCGCTCCCTAATAATACCCATTGCAATGTGGACAATACACACGATTGCATTAGATGCGTTCAAGGGCACGGTCTCAACCATTCATGGGATTATTAACAGATTCCATGTCCTTTTACTAGAGCACTTCCAAGCCTGGCTCTATGGATATATGAGACCAATACAAAAAGCGCTCATAGAATCATGGTTCCCACTATGGTTCCTCCACACAGACCCTTTCCTTCACACCTGCTCCATAGCAGGGGAAACCCCCTCAGAGTAATTCACCAACCCCCCATACCTGGCAGTCCCGCTGGCAACAGGGGTAACTTGAGTACTCTGGGGTGCCCAATTTTTATATTTGTTAGTTATTATCTTAGTTTCACATATATTCGGTAATGTCTGTCCCCTGGTCAGCTTACCTCAGTTAAATAAAAACAAAATAGCCCTCTTTAATCCCCCTCACACCATTATCCCCTCTGCCACATACTATCCTTTTTGGGTTTGAGTGGATGGAGGGCGTACAATTTGCCTTACTTGTTTTAGACTGGACCATTCAAAACAGCGCTGCCCCTCCATCTCATGAGCCATGGCATACACTTGGCACTTTGCACAATGATTCCATAGCCAATCCAATAACATTGTTTGAATGGGCACTATCTTTCCCCCTCCCCCAAAGTGGTAGCCTTAAAAACACTGAATCAACAAACGAAAAAACCTCAACTAACCTCTTCTCCTGAGCCCACTAATCAGGAGCCAGAATGGACTAAAATATTTATTAACCCCCCCTCCAACCACACGCCACAGAACACCCATAATGCAAATAACCCAATCATATTTAACCAAAATCCATGGGATTATTTGGTTGAGGTTGATATATCAGGTGATCTTATCCCTGAATCTGAATGGGCTGGACCCCTTTCATCTGAAATGTACCTCAATAATAGATACGCAGCCCAATTTCCAAAGTACCAGTATGTGTCTCACCCTGATGTCACCCTATATAAATGTGACCATCAACTAGCTAAAGAGGCTTTTGCCTCTCCAAATGTCGCCCAACCCATAAAACCTTTGCAAAATCAATTGCATTACTGGCTATGGGCCTGCACCTCCTATCCTACCTAGTATTATGCTTCCAAAACATAAAAAAGAATATATCTGATACTATTATTTGGCAAATTCAGCAGTTAAAAGTTCTGGCAGTCACAAAGTCTGGCCAAAAGACCCACTTTACCTGCACCAACCTTGCAACCATCGCTACCCTACCTAAAGTACGTCTTGAAGCTGAAAAAGCAATTACAGCCTATATTTTCACCCTTCCTTATTGCATACATTGAGTTGCAAGCACCCCTCTGTTATCTTGACATCCATTTCCATGATGCGCCCACACCAGTGCTATCAGCTTAATGCCGCTACATGTCCAAAACATATGATGAAGAAAAGTCTCCTGATCCTCCTTCACCCACCACAATGAATGTATAGTGGTTTCCGCTTCCAACTTGGTTGGTGTATTTTGTTTAAATTTTGTGTCAGTTTGAGCAGATCCATCTGTCTCATTTCAACATTAATATATTTTATTTTTGAGTTTTAGATTGTTTACAATTGTAATGTCCATCCCCTGGTTGGCATACCTCAAAAAACAAACAATTTTTGAATCAATTCTTTTCAACTCAATAAAAAAACTTACAAGTATTGGGATCTGTTGCCAATAACGTAATGATACCAAAATTCTGGAAGCAATGCTAGGACAATTGAAACAAAGTGAGGATCGATTAATGAGAGTAAGTTATCTTTTTAATATCTGAAAACAATGATTTTAAAACATGTGCATTAAATTGTCATGAGTCATATATAAAAAAAAGAATAATTTTATAATCGAAAATACTTTTATTTCCATTACTAGTTTATCTAATTTATTATTTTTTTAAGTCTCAACTAAGAGTGTCCATCTCTTACCATCTAGTACTAAAAAAAGAGTGTCCAGCTCAGATTGCGCCTCCAAAATTCATTCAATAAGCTATTGTTTTAAAAAGAGGACATCCCATGAACCTGTGAAGCCACCACTTTATAATAAGTGGTGCTCACTACAGGGGGATTCTGAGCTAAATTTACCTTAACACATGTATATAATAGTATTAGTGGAGGTTCGTATAGTAATGACTATTTAGAGGTGAGTGCAAGGAACCCAAAAAGATGAACTTGGGTCAAAGCAGAGTAAAAAAATCCTGTCACCTTTTATGAAAAGTCCATGCATAGATTTCAGAAAATAATAGTAGATGTGAGAGAACATCTGAAGAGAGGATTCCAGTTGCCACCACTACGCTATTGACAGAGCATGAAGTCTTTTTTCCCACCTAAAAACATGATGTAACAATAAAGCAGTTCGAGTATTTTCTTACTCTGTCTCATTCTGCTTTAGCAAAGTTTTTGAATAATGTAGAACAGCTGAAATAAAATCTTTCTAATTATGTACAGCTAACACCTTGTAATATTAGACTCAAACAAGACTGAGAGAAGAACAATTTCTGATTTTGTTTTATATACACAAGAAAATAGCATCAGTTAGTAACTTAGTTGCTCAACTTGAGGCTAACTTCACCAGAACCTTGGTTTATACCCATCCTTACAAAGTGTACTACTAGTAAACAACCAAATTCAGGTATCAGTCAACAAACTAAATACCAAAATAAATGACATTGTCAAGGAATTTGTGAAGAAAATTGGCTACACCCCTCAGTAGACTTATTATGTACTTCCTATATTAAAAAACAAAGTAATTTCACTAATTTATTCCATGTGAAAATGGCTACTGTGTACTGACTCTGGCACAAAAAATGGCATAATGCATTATCTAGTATCACTGCAATGCTAAAGAAAGGATCACAGAATGATTTTTTATCACCAATCTAAAACTGTTAGTCAGGCTGAATTTAAGAAATCAGAGCCAAACTGAAAGGACTCAAAACGCAGATCCTGGACTCTGTATCTTATTGCAAGTTTTAATATTGAAGGAGAGAGTCGATTCTTTGGACTAGTTATGACAAAACATGGTCCAGATATGATTAAACGCGAAACCAAATCACTCTTTAGTAGAATATTCAAAAAAAGCTAACAAATTATATTAGCTGACTAAAGATGTTGATGGTATTAGGCAAAAAAATAAGAAACTGAGCTATTCAAGTTGAACCAGAAGAAGTGGAGAAGACAAATATAAATCATCTATCTAAGTTGGAAGAAACTGCTTACCATTATCAAGCTAAAGATGAAGGATAAGATGAATTATTTGTAGAAGTTTTCTCATATGATGTTATCATATTTATCAGCTCAAGGAAGCATAAAAAACATGTTTTAAGAAACTTACTGCCTACCGAGAGCAGGTCGTCCATCTTTAAAAAATGGTTTTTACTTGGATGTAAAATATTGGCCATAATCACCTCAAAAAAGTGAAATATTTCTCTATTTTAAATTTGCAGTAGTTCCAAAGGAAAAGTGTTCCTGAATTTTTAGGTTTTGAGATGACCATGATAAAATGTGGAGACCAAAAAGGGCTATTAAAATGACAAATGGCTTTACACAGTAAAAGTCAAAATCTCATCCTACCCAGACTAGCCTCTGATGAATGGACTAATATGGAAACAAAGAATACAATATGGATGAATTTGGCAGCCCTACTCACATTTACAATTGTAGACAAAAATTCAAGCGTGTCCAGTTTAAAAAGAATGAGACCATCAATACCTCTGCTGATAGGTTTTACGAATAATCTCAGATACTCATTGGGGAAGGAGCGTTAAACAATTGTTATGCATTTATTGCAATGAAATTGGCACTTTTCTCCTATAGAGATTTGCATAAGGCTATCATCTCAGCTTTGAATTCGGATAACTTAAACTGAACAGATGGTAAAATTTAAAATTTAGAGAGACTACATTTGATACTTTAAACAAAAGTCGCCAAAATTCCAATACAGACATATCTAATTAAGAATGTTCCTTATTATTAATAGAGTAACTTTAACATCTAGTACTAAAAAAATAGAGTAACTTTAATACTTGAGCCAATAATAATCTATTTGAGAAACACAATATGGCCAATGTAAAAAATTAGATCACCCATTTTTAAGTGTAGCAAAGAAGGCCATGTTTTGAAGTTCTTAAGAGCTTAAAAGGACAGTATCAATGTGGTTGTACCTACTGACATTTAAGTGTCTTATATAGGAAAAGACAAAACAAAATAGCCAATAACTGTCTATTTCTGCCAATGCTCAATCCAGCTAAATTAGTAGGACTACAAATGGATCAATTGCAGCACATTTTTTACGTAGGATGGCCCAAACCTTCAATTTGTTAATAAATGAATCTTGTATTTCATGTGATTAATCTTTTAAAAATCAAAGGTAACAACGCCTAAAATGATATAAGAAGTGATGTGACCATATGAGAAGCAGCTTCATCACTAGCATGTTGTAAGTCCAGGGGAACAAACCCTGCGCGTAGATTGGGAACTCTTTCTGTTTCTTTATAAAAAGTGGCCAAAGAGGGCAGCAGTACCCCTTGTCACCCAGGGCGACCTCGCCCACGTGGTAGACAAGCACTGGGTAACAGCCCTCCCTCTTCAGATTCCTCCCCCAGCACCCTCGCTCACCTCAGTTGAACTGGTCAGCTGGATTAAGAAAATCTGCACCAAGATCACCAAATTGATATTGAAGGGTCTGAGGCAATGGGATCAAAGCTGGTCAATTATAAAATGCATGCCAAAAAAGGGACAAATGTCAAATTATCAGCAGAAATCGCAAATGGTTTTAACTCAGTCACCAATATGATCATCAATACCAACCTCCTCCCAAAATCATTGGGGATGATCCCCAATGTGCAGATGGCATCTTTGGAAACCTTTGCTGACAGTTCAAAACCCTGATACAGCAAATCAGGAGTTGTGGCCAAGTAACTCATTAGACTGAATGAATGGTCTTCGACTGGGCATGGGCAGGTTAGGCATCCTGAACCAGTTTCCCACTAATTTGGACCACCCCTACATGGGGTGGCCCTGGGGTTTCCCATTGCTCATTGGGCCAGATGCTTTTGCGCTAACTGATGGAAATGCAGTAAAGCCTAGGCTCAGGCATTTGAGGTCAAACTGACAGTGACCTGGCCTGCCAGAAAATCCTTTAACGTTGGTTCCAATTGAAATTATCTGACTCATTCCCCAAAAAATTCGCCAGGTTAGGTGAATTTGAGGGGCCTGATCCCTGTTTTGACTCACCACAATCAAACACTATTTAATCAGTTGCCTTACATTTGAGAAAATTGGTGGTCGATTTTCTTCCTTATTTTTCCAATAAAAAATTCTTTCCCCAATTTTAGTCTTTTTACGCTGAAAATCAAACCACCCTTTCCACCGGTATTCCAACAACCCTTTGGGTATATGGCCGTGTTCATCTAATATTTTAAAATGGGTTTATACGCGATTATGGCTCATATGCAATCATTGGAAGAACTCCTTCCCAGTTACATAACTGTAATACCATCAGCAGTGCCTCTGGCATTCAGGTTTTCCATTTGGGTGCTTCGCCACCCAGGATGGCAGGCCAGTCTAATTCAAACTTGCTGTTTGCTTGACATAATCTACCAACCATTATTCCTAATCCTTTCCGCCTTTCTCATTGATATTGGCGAAGCAATGGCCCCTTCTTTTCAGCTGTATCAGGTTATGAAGTAAATGTTACTCTGGGCATGTTAGCCTAGTACCACTCAAAATGTCCGATTCACATCCCATAAATGCTGTGACTATTATGCTCATGTCAGTATGTTCTAACAATCCGACTTGTGAAGGGCTTACTCCCACTATGAACCTAGTGGTTTCCCCCAACTCTACTACCAACTCTTCTCTATCGCCGGATTCAACTACAGCTGCCAATAAAGAGGGCTTCGCTTACATCTTACTGCCCATGAAGATTAGTGTCAGGTCTCATCACATTTTCTTTGAGACTTTGGTGGATGCAGGAGCTGTGTGCAAATTTATGAGTTTTGAACCAGCCCATCAATTGAAGTTTGATCTGGATGTAGGTCCTTCAGTGATGGTTGCTTCTTCAGCCTCCCAGACCTCATATCTAGTCCGTCAGCCAGTTTCTTTCTCAGTATATCAGTTTAGCTTTTGCGATCAGTTCTCAGCAATGCCAAACTTGGTGTTTCTGGTTTTCTTAGGTTAGTTGGTGGCGCCAACAACATGTTAAGATTCATCTGGAGTCAAATATGTTGTCATTTGCCAATGATCAAACGGAGGGATAACTTCCCTTAGCTAATACCCTTAAGAAAACACAAAGCCGCAGCTCCATTACTTCCTTCATTTCCCCTTCAGGCCTTCCGTCTGATTTTCCTGAAGAATTAATGTTCTATCATTAACATCTTTGATTCTAGGAAGGCGGACCATCTCCCCCTCATACTAAATTTGACTTAAGATTCTGAACAACGGTACTTTTGGTGAACATCAACTGCCATTTGTATCCACATATGGCGAAGAGGAGGCTGCTCTTAACACCTGGTTAGACAATATGCTTAAGAAAGTATGATTGTTTAAAGGACGTCACCAATAGCCTCCCCCATCATTTTTGCCAAGAAGGCCGATGGTTCTCACCATCCCTGCATGGATTATGATCACCTAAATAAGATTACAGTGAGCTATCCCTACCCTTTACCCCTTGGGCAGACTATCAGTCAAACAATTGCAAAGTCTCTCATGTTCTCTAAGCTTGATCTCATCAATGCCTTTAACCAAATAAGGGTAATGGAAGGTCAAGAATGGCTTATGGCGATTTGTACCAAAATAGGTATCTTTCAGTTCCATGTAATGCCCTTCAGGCTGAAGAACGCACCAGCCACCTTTCAAAGAATGATTGATAGTGTGCTGGGTGACCTCCAGTTTACATTTACAGTTACATATGTATGGCATATTGGTTCATTCCCCACCTCCCAAACAACATACTAAAGACTTAGAAGCGGTCGTGGCTGCTTTTCACAAGGCGGGACTGTTTGTAAAGCCTTCAAAATGAGAGAATTATAAGTAGGAAGTTACCTTTCTTGGGAACCTGGTCCTAAAAGATGGTTATGCGATTCCACCCAACAAGTTAGATGCCATCTGATAGTGGACGACTCCAACAACCCAGAAACAATTCACGAGTTTCTTGGGTACCATTATTTTCTTAAAGAAATTTTCCCAGCCCTTTCCCAGTTAGCTTCTCTACTCCACCCCCTCATGGGTAAAATGTGCCTTTCTGTTGGACCCCCGAGTGCCAGCAGGCATTTGAGTCAATTAGAGATGTATAATTATCACCCCTATTCTAAAACATCTGGACCCCTCCAAACCATATATTGTCACATGTAATGCTTCAGAGGTAGCAGTTGGGGAAGTTCTGCTCCAGGAGCATGATGGCTTAGAACATCCAGTTGCCTACTTTTCCTAAAAATTTCTTTGACTGAGAAATCATAGGTCATTTACAATAAGGAATTGGCGGCCATAGCATGGGCATTGACCATTGGCGGACTTGTTACAGGGTGTCTATCATGAGTTAACTGTGCATATGGACCATAAAGCTCTTTTATATTTCCACAAACCACAAAAATTTGGCACACAGGCAGGATCATACCTATTGGGATTTATGCGGTTTCAAATTTAAATACAAATTTATGAAAAGTGAATTAAATGCGCTTCCCACCTTCCTTAGCTGCAACACAGCCTATAGCCCCACATACTCAGAGGTAAGTGGAACTGGTTACTGTAATCCTCACCACCCAAATTCTATCTATTGTCCCGCCTGTGGTCGCCTCAGTAGAGTTAACTCCTGATGCCCTTCTTATTTTACAGGTTTTGGCAGCTCAGATGTCCTGCCTCAAAGGAGTGGAGTTACTTGATCAATTATCCCATCAAACCACAAACATTCCCTGTATTTCTTGATGAAGGGCCTCATCTATTTTAGGTCGCAGTTTTGGGTTCCTTCTCTCCTTAGAGCTGAGCTGATTTGAGCGCATCACAATTCTCCCATGATTGGCCATCTGGGCAACAAGAAATGCATTAAATTGATCAAGTGTACTTATAACTGGGCGGGTTTAACTGAGGAAGTTCCAGCCTGGATTGCTGATTGCGTTACCTGTGCACAAGCCAAGTCAGACCGCTCAGGAAAAATGGTCTCCTACATCCCTTACAACAGGCGGAGGGTCCATGGACATTGGTGTCCATGGATTTTATTGTTAAACTCCCATGCTCTAATGGGTTTACAGCAGTAATGGTGGTGGTTGATTGCTTCACAAAATTTCCCTATTTATTCCCTGTGCTTCTGCATTCACATCAGAAGAAATCGCTTCTCTCTTCATACACCATGTGTTCTCTATGTTCAGTCTCCCACAAGAGATCATCGGTGACTGTGGTCCCCAATTTATAGCACAATTCTGGAATGAGCTTTTAACATTATTAAAAATCACTCCTTGCTGTTCAATCTCATACCATCCTCAGTCTGACAGACAAACCAAGTGGGCTAATTAAATCTTAATACATTATTTGCGTTATTACACGTCAACTACATAGGATATCTGTGCCGATGACCTCCCTCTCGCCCAATTTGCCTATAATAAAGTTACTCACGCTTCTATAGGGTTTTCTCCCTGTGAAGCAACGTCGGGTTATAGACCCTCTTTCTCAGTCAATCCCTCTCTATGTCCAGACGTTCCTGCTGCCGCAGATCACACTGAGCACATTTGGTCTACCCAGTCCTTAATGCGGGAACATCTCACAAAGGCTATCTGTGATTATAAACAGTTTGTGGATTTAAAATGGCTTCCTGGCCACGGTATAGCAGTGGACTCTCACGTTATGTTAGATACTGGCCATCTGCAGATGCAGGTACCTTCCTGGAAGTTTGAAAGCAAGCATTTGGGTCCCCACCTGGTGGAGGAATATCTGGGCAATTGGTCGTTCTGGTTAAAACTGCTAGCTCATTTTATAGCAGCACCCTGCCTTCCACATGTCTCAGTTTTCCCCGTTCAAGGAGATCATTTACACCGAACCTGAACCAATAGTGATAGAGGATGTGGTAGAAGCTGATGTGGAAAACATCATAGAGTCTTGCAAATTATGACATTTGGTTCAGTATCTCGTCGCATGGAAGGGGTATCCAGCCTATGAGAACAGTTGGGTCAAGGCTCAGGATTGCGCTAATTGCATGGAACTGGTCAAGGCTTTCCATGAGTCCCACCTCAACGCTCCCTGTCCCCCCAAAAGGTTGCGGCTTTTATGGAGTTTAAGTTGCTCAAGTCTCATAAAAATGTGGCCCTTGTGCAGTTTCCCAGCAGTGGCGCCCTTCCTTAGGTAAAAGGAAATGGTAATGTAAGTCTAGGGGAACGTCCCCTGTGCATAAATCGGGCGCTATTTCTGTTTCTGGTTTAAAAGGGGCCAAAGAGGGCGGCTGTACCCCCCGTCACCCAGGGTGACCTTGCCCACATGGTAGACGAGCGCTGGGTAACAGCCCTCCCTCTTAGAATTCCTCCCCTGATACCCTCGCTCACCACGGTTGAACTGGTGAGATGGATTAAGGAATCTGTGCTAAGATCACTGAATCGATGTTGAAGGGTCCAGGACTGATGGGATCAAAGCTGGACGATTTAAAATACATGCCAAAAAAGGGAAAAATGTCGAATTATCATCTAGAATTAGAGATGGTTTTGACTCAGTAACCAATATGATTTTCAATTCCAACCCCATCCCAAAATTTGTTGAGGATGATCCCTGATGTGCAGATGGCATCTTCAGAAACCATTGCTGACAGTTTGAAACCCTTATACATCAAAATGGAACTTTCATTCAATGAAACTAATTTGACTGAACAAACGGCCCAGCAACCAGTCATGGGCGGGTTGGGCATCCAAAACCCGCTTCCCACCAATTTGGACCGCCCCTGCGTGGGGTGACCCTGGGGATTTCCCATTGCTTGCCAGGCCAGACACCATCACATCAACTGATGGAAATGCAGTTGAGACTCAGTTCAGGCGTTCAAGGTCAGACTGGCAGTAACTTGGCTTGACGCCAAATCCTTTAATATAAGTTCCAATTGAATTATCTGCCTCATTCCCCCCAAAAAATTCGCCAGGTTAAGTAATTTTGAGGGCCTGATCCCTGCTTGGACTATCCACATTTGAACACTATTTAATCAGTCGCCTTGCACTGAGAAAATTGTTGGTCGATTTTCTTCCTTATTTTTAAATAAGAAATCCTTTCCACAATTTTAGTTACTTATGCTAAAAAACCAAACCGCCCTTTTCGCTAGTATTCCAACACCCCTTGGGGTATATGGCCATGTTCATCTGTTATTTCGCTATGGGTCTATACGCAATTATGGCTCATATGCAATTATTAGCAGAACTCCTTCCCAGTCTCATAAAGGTCATACCAGCAGCAGTGCCTCTGGCATTCTGGTTTGCAGTTTGGGTGCTTCGCCACACAGGCTGGCAGGCTTTTATAAAACTATCTTGCTGTTTGCCTGACACATGTGCACACGGAGCTATACAATTGTGCTTTGGACAAGGTCAACATGTTAATTCTTTTGAACACTGTCACAATTCTGGTATGACTGGATGATAAGCCCTAAGTCATTATGGCGTAATGGATAGAATCCACTGAGTTTAATATGAGTTACGATTATTTGTGCACCTCAAGATGAGGTAATATTTGGTTGTAAGAAATTTCCTCAAATTAGTTGATCATGAAATTAACATATGAAGAATTGCTAGAACCAAAGAAATATGGAGAGTTGAATTACAAAGCCAAGGAAGCGGTTTTGTCCAAATTTTCTGATATATAGGAGAGATGAGATGATTGAGGAAAAGAGGTTGTTAATAGTTTAGAGTGAGCGGAACATGGAGGATCTGCTGTATGTATTTTATTAAATAAAAAAGTGTTGTGGGAGCAAGTGCTCCATATTTATTAAATAGCCTATTCTGTTGTTTCGAGGACAACAGTCATCATATTGTTGGTCCTATTGCTTAGTGAGCTAACCCTGTGAAAAAAACCCTTGGGGCATATCTTAACTTTTTCCGCCAATTTTATAACAGTGGTGCTTCTTACAAGGGGCCCCTTTGATCAATCATTAAAAAAACTGTAAAAATTCCTCAGTTGCTGGCTATGTCATATCAGGATTGCTTTGGCAAGGAATCTTCCTGAGACAATGCAAATGTTAAATAAATGTATCTCAAGCTTGCCCTGGACGCTGTGATTAAATGGAAGAAGGATTTTTGCAGGAGGTTTGTATTGACAGGCTGCCTCCATTTGATCGTGATGAGAACATCAATGGATTCTTTAAGCGATTTGAGTTTGGGTAGAAGGAGCTTCAGATCAGCATAAAGCCAACATATCAATATCCACCCTGGATGTTGGAAGCGCCGACCAAGTTACTTGCTATCTTCCCAATAGTCCCGTTACCTATTAAAAAGTGAAGGATACTGTGCTATGGATGTTTGGAGGAACTTTGAAGATGGTGCAGCAGAAGGCCAAGTTCTTAACCATCAGGTTTCTGCATAATGAGACCCTCACTGTGTTTGCTGATCAATTTACAGTTGAAGCCTATGTGTTAATTGGGGCAGGGACTTTAACCAAATCAGACCTATGCATAGCGTTGACCTCCACTGTGAAACCATACCGTGGACTTTTCAATTCCCTTGCTCCATATTTAGAGGTTGACGTACACTTGCTTAAACTCATTAAAATCATATGCCATCTATCCGCTACCTTCCCTCCTCCCAATATAGAGTGGAAACCTGTTACCTCCGCTGCCAGCCTTTCTTATTTGGAGGAATTATCCCTCCCTGCTCAACTACCATTTGGCAACCCCTGGCCTTGTTATCACTACATGCTTCACTTCCAGCAGAGTTGCCATTAGCAGTTCATCTATTGATATGGGCCTGTTTACACTGTTTGGCCCCAATACAACTATTGGGGTGGCCCATTTTATAACAATCAAGGACACAGGTCTTATGGGGTCAATTGTTTTTTTGTGAGGTCACTCTGGGCACCTGGCCAGAAGTTGTCTCAATTGTCAGGTTCATTAACTACTGAGGAAGCAGTACAATCAGAAAAAAGTCAGAGCGGAGTAGAGATGGGACGTTCTACCTCCGCTATTCTGACTTAAATCGTCCCTCCTGAACTTATCCCCATACATTCAGTGGAAGTTCATCAGTATGACGATGCCTTTCTATATCAGCATACGGTTGAAGGGGTGAATGTGCTGACATGAGTGTAATTCATGGACATGGTGGAAGTAGGCCCCAAGAGCAACCAAAGCCTTATGCTTGTCAAATTTTTGACCAACTTTCTACAGATGAACCAGATCCTTTAGCTGACTCGCTTCTCTTAAAAGGGTAAATATGGCCCTCACTGTGGACGCTATTGTTAAAAAGTACCCTAAAATCGGAGAGGTTATTTTGAGCTTACTAGGGAAATGAGATCCATTAGATTTGCACGTTTTAAACAATCAGAGTGCATCTTACTAGTTGTGTACTTACTGTAACGATGTCATAGTCTAACCTGAGTCCACGAATAATTGATATGGGTGCCCCAACCAACATTGCGTCCACAAAGTTTGTAGAGAAGTTGGCATTAAAGCCTGACGTGGAGCATCATATGGTGTATGGGACTGCAGGCGCGGAAATCACGGTCTCTGAAGGAGTGTACAGCGTTTTACCCTTACAATTTTGGTCAATTGTCATTTTAGCCCCAGATATAGTGCTACCAATCAATAGCTATGACTATTAATCAGAACTACTTTTATACGCCACTTTGGGGCTGTTGTTGATATGACATCAGAGACCTTTGAAATTCTGGGGCAGCGGAACCCAATCTACTTCGCTTCCTGCGGAAGGCCAAAGGATCCAGTGCACATGGGTCACATTAACCTTGCATATGGTGATGAGGTGGTTTTGGTTTGCTACCATCAACTAAAGAGCAAGACTTGGGGTTCTTTCCTATCAAATTTAGAATATCTGGGCTACCTCTTATAGCTGCTGGCTCTATATCTATCAACTCTGGACACCAATTAATCATAAATACTGAGTTAGAGGTGGAAGTACCTGCTGGGCTCTATGGGGAGGTAATTAGGCCCTATCAGCAATTGCAGCTTGAGCCTCATGTTGCCCCAGGCCTTATACGTCAGGGGCATGGGGAGATCAAGGTCTTGGTAGCAAATATTCAGACCAATATGATGCAAATCCGCTGACGTTAAATAGTGGCATATTTACAATTCCTCCCAGTTAAGGAAGTCCTCTAGGTTTATAAAATTTAGTTTGCTGGATGAATTTGGTCTGCCCATTGGACCACAGCTCAGCATAAGGCGGTCATACGACGTGAAAGTTTAATGTGGTTAACTGAATAACAGAAAGTTCAAGCAGAAACATTATTTTAAAAATACAAAAAGATCTTGCTGTTGATGATCATGATTTAGGGTGTGCATGAGAAGTGATCCATTGAGTGGACTCTGGGGAACATCCCTTCATCAGATTTGATCAATACACCGACCTTTTAGTGGCGTAAGAAGTTGTCACAGTGGTAATTGATAAACTGTTGGGGCAAAGAATGCTTGAACCGTCAAAGAGCCTGTAGCTTCCCCTGTCCTAATTGTCAAAAAGAAGGATGGTACTAACCGGGTAGTAATAGACTACCACAAGCTCAACAGCATAATGAAAATGGAACTCATATTCCTTGCTGCAAATCAATGTTGCGTTGGACCAGTTGAGAGGAGCTCTTTGCTTCTCTGTAATGGATTTGATATCTGGCTATTGGAAGATCAAGTTACCTGCGGTGGAACAGGAGAAATGCGCCCATGATCACATCAAAAGGGCTTTTTCAACTGATGCGTATGCCAGAAGGGTTGTGTAATGCCCCATATACATTCCAATGGGCAATGGACACTATCCTTGGCAACATTAAGCTGTCATACGTGCTTGTATACCTTGACGATATTAACGTTTTCTCCTTCACGTTTTATGAGCACCATAACCATTTGGAAGAGGTATTTTGCCGGTTGGCTGAGGCCAACATCAAAATAAAACCTCAGAAATGCCACTTATTCAAGGATTAATTAGTAAATCAGGTTTGTGGTTGATGCAACAGGGCTGAGGCCCCAACCGGCCAAGGTGAAGGCCATCCAGAAGATGCCTACACCAAAAATTAAGTGAGACATACAAAATATTTTTAGGGATGGTCAGCTACTATTGCTGCTTTATACATAACTTTAGTTGTATTATAGGTCCACTGTTTGAGTTATTAAGAGAAGATGCCACATTAGTTTGGATGGAACGCCATTAACTCTACTTTGATGCACTTCAAACGGCGTTGATTAGTGCCAGTGCTATGCTACCCAGTTTCAAAAGAAATAATGTACATATGGATGCGTCTCTTTCCTCTGTGGGGCAGTGCCGTACCATAAAGATGATGAAGGGGAGGAGCACCTAGTGGCGTATTGCAGTCAAATCCTGAATAGTCACAAACGTAATTATACCATGACCAAGAAGGAGTGCTTAGCGGTGATCTACGGTTACAAGAAATTCAGAGTATATTTGCATGGTGTAAAGTTTAAAGTTGTAATGGATCACGCCTTATTATGATGGTTGCAGGCCCTTAAGGAGCCTGAGGGCCATATAGCCCGATGGGCCCTTGTCTGTAGGATTACAATTTTGAGATCCTTCACCAACTGGGAGCCAAACTCCAGAATGCAGACTGCTTGTCAGGATTACTAACAA